>CAJQUW010014564.1:0-39641 GCA_907163375.1 Prostheceraeus crozeri | reverse complement strand
TTGGAGAGAAATAAACTGTAAGTTTTTGTCATTATATTTCTGAATAACCAACTTATTTTTGTCCGCCATAATTTTTTCTCCATACTTCTTACCCACAGTCTCATTCCATCGTTTTACTAACTCAATAAGTGATAAAGGTTGAACACCACGCTTTTTCAAAATGATGCGTTCTTCGCATTCTACAACATCTTCATCAAATATTTTAAATCTATAATGAAATTTGTTGATTCGATTTGAATAAAACTTTTTTAACATTTGCAGTAGCAATTGACGTTAGATGTAGTCCATGGCCAAAAACCAAGATGCGGATAGAATTCACTATCCAAACCTCAGCGTTAAGACCTTTAGTAAAAAGAATGAAAGCGGAGGAACTGTCTCCACCACTCCAATGATAGATAGTAAACTCATAAGCTTTCTGATTTTTATTCTTCATGATGGAAGTATTACACTGTTGAATGCCTTAATAATTTTCTCATTCCCAAATGGCTCATAAGAATCTGATTTTATCTGAATCCATTCATAGTTCCATTTTCCATCTGATGTTAAATTGTATGGGAACTGAAATGCATTATTCATCGTTATTCCATCATGGGTGCGAGGAGTCAATATCATTTCTTCCAAATCATTCACATTCTGAATATTGCTATCATAGCAAATACTAGAAACGCCAACCTCCCATTCACCTTCTAAATGCAGTGGCCGATTTAATTCTACTCGATAGTCTGATGGTTTATTTTGGGAAATTTATTCATAGAAGCATTACTGGGCAAGTAGATTAGAAACGAGTCCTTATTTTCACTTTCCATATTATTCACATTGGAAAAAATATAATAGCATACTTTTGCATTAACTCTTCATTCGGAAATGGAGTGTAATACTTGTCACAGCATCTTTATGAAAAGGAATCAACGCACCAGCATCATCATAAATGGCAATATCAATTTGTGGGATGTAGTTTGATTTCAGCTTTGTATAATGCACTTTCTTGAAAGTATGGTCAGATAAATACTGCAGCTTTTTGGCTGGTATGGTATCATTGCTAGCAATGGAGCTTCAACATCTCCCACACGTACATCTTCACCAATATTGGAATATATCTGAAAATAGTTAATACGACGCGATAGCGACATGTCTGCGCTAGCTTTGGTTACAGTACCACTTTTAAAGATATTTTGATCAAAACCCAAAATGTCCATTAGAGTTTTATCCATAATTAGTTCAATACCTTTTCCATTTATAGTGAGAGACAAAGTACCTTCTTTTTCAGAAAATGAAATATGTTGCTCATTAATCACTTCATTTAAATAATCTACAACCAATTTAACCGAAGTAATAATGCGAGGCATCAACACTCTTGTTTCATGTAAGAAACCACCAAAAGGCTCTACACACTTTCTGTATAAAGATACGGCCCATTCTGTATCAAATTGATTTGGCCTTTCACATGGTAAATGTTGCATATCAGATTTTCCATGAACAGCTGCAGAACGATGTCGTAAGAACTGATGAAAATCTTTTGAACAAACTAATACTAGATCATCATCATTTAATTTGCTTATTGCAATATGATTAGATGATTTAATATAAGTCAATGTTGCCACTTGTTTACCATCAACTCGAAGGAGATTAATTAAATTTCTTCAATAATGTTTCAGGAGTCATGTTTGTCTTTCTTGGCTTAATCACAATCTTCTTCACCAACGTCTTCTCATTTCTTGGAATAAGATCTACATAATAAGCTTCCTCTCGATATATTAACTGTTTATGACCACTTATGTGGTAATTAACGTTAAAATTATCATAGCTTGTTAAGGCGCTAGCGAGGTAGCCTAAATCATTTCTTAAACTTGGACTTAAACCAACAATCCAATCTTTCTCAACTACATGATGTACATAATTATAATCATCATTGTGCGGAGTAAATTGGACAATATGTTTACACGCTTTATTCAAGAAATCATATATAAACTTTTTACATGATAAGAGATCTTTCTTTGACCACTGTGGAATGTATACTCGGCACCCTTTTCACATTGATAAGCAGCTGTACGCCTCATATTAATAGTCATCACCTCATTATCAAAAGTATAGACACAGTTGCTATAAACAAGTTGAGTGACACCCACTTCCCAATTTCCATTTAGCTGTTGTGCATGATCAATGGGAGTAGAAAAGAGTGCGGCTCGATTACTAGTAAATCTCTTTGTAGCCGCATTGCTAAGCAAAATATGATAAAACGACATTTTTATATTGCTAATCTGCAACTTTGCATAACATCATGAAGACTTGGATTTTGGACTCTCTACAATATATCAGAGTTGATCGTGATGGAAACGTACATTTCAAAAATTCTCATGGTCATACATCAAGAGGAATTACATTAACATGGCGACAATTTGTCAACCTCAATGATATCATGAGGGATTTGGAATATTTTGAAACATTAAGATTCATCTCCTTGGGTGATCAAGTTTGGCTTCAACATTACAGAAATGAAATTCAAATCTACCATTCTCATTCCGCAAACTGTTTCTCATTTCGCAAATACAATTGGGAGAAGTATAGAAGATATATACATCGCTCCATCATGACATTTATTCGTCGTGAGTTCATCGCCCTACTATGCAAATCTTAATCAGACATGACTACCACACATCATGAGTTTGAAATTAGATTCCCTACAACGTATTGAAACGGATCATGATCGAAACGTCTATTTCAAAGATTCAACTGGAAATGTGAGAAGAGAGTTTGCTTTATCTTATCGTCATTTTCAATCTCTACTTCATATCATGAAGGACTTGAAATACTTCTATATGAAAAGACATTCACGTATTGGAAATCGCATCTGGCTGCGCGTCAACAATCGGCGAATTCAACTCTATCATTCCCAACTTCATACTAACTTCACATTTCATCAAGGTAGTTGGGAAAAGTATAAAAGGAAGGTACATCGCTCAATTTACTCATTCTTTCATCATGAAGCGCCTTCGCTACACCATCGTCAACATTCTCCGTCGCTTCAGACTCTACACCTAAATCGATCTCACAACATTACACCAACAGCTTCCAAACAGCAAGTATACCCGGGCCGTCCTCAAATGTTAGTGGTGAAGATGAACAATTCACGGAATCTTCAACTCTTCCCAAATGGGACTGTACAGATTCTCGGCGCCCTTTCTCATTCATCGGCGCAGTCAATGCGCTTAGAGCTACAAAGACTACTACGTCGGATATGGAAGAGGGAGAGGTGTGTGATGTCGAAATGCTGACTG
This sequence comes from Prostheceraeus crozeri, assembly GCA_907163375.1. Classification (NCBI taxonomy): domain Eukaryota; kingdom Metazoa; phylum Platyhelminthes; order Polycladida; family Euryleptidae; genus Prostheceraeus; species Prostheceraeus crozeri. The sequence goes on along the minus strand of CAJQUW010014564.1, from coordinate 36,366 downwards.
TGGACAATATGGTGATTCTACTCTAATTGGGGGGAGTGACAGTCTATCATTTTTGAAGATTCGCTAACCAGCAGTTACAGGTTTGTGTTATGAAACCCGAACTTTTTCATGCAGCTCTTCATTAGTTGTTGGTTACCTGTGCATGTGGCAATCTTTCAATAATAGTAAAGTGATCATTAACTGGACTTAAAAATCTCATGTGTACATGCAATATGATCCTTAGACTATCTCATTGAGTATGTACGTACCCAGCGGATTGTAAAATAAAAAACAATTTTATTTTTTTTCTTTTTTTCCAACATGATGTTTTTATTTCAAATCATGATTTAGAACTTACAAATCATTTTTTCATTAGAGGATGGATTAACATGAAAAGTTTTGAAATAAATAGATGCAAATCGTAGATACCATGTAAACGTTTTAAGATGAAGTACAGTACAAAAGCACCACACGTTGATGAAAGTGGATGTTGTAGTATGCGTTCATTTCGCTGATATTGACGCGTATGTTTTCTCAACCACTGCTGTGTTGGTATATTTGGAGGTTGAGCAAGAGAGTCAAATAGTTCACCACGTCGGTCTTCTCCAATAAAGATCGCTTTCCAATGATCACCGCCTAAACTTCCTGGTGAATGAGTGTTTAGCACAATAAAGATGGGGATAGTGAATTTACTGCAGGTCGGTAAGGTATCGAGTGAATAGACATTATCGCGAAAGCTTTCAACGTCGCTTCGTCTGCATTTTCGCTGCCACTTTAGTCTTAATATCGTCAGCAGTCAACCAACTCATTAACGATTATACTGAAGAATCACGTCACGATACTTTGTAATTTCAATATTTGAATCGAAGACTGCATAAATTAATACATTGATACGTCTCAGGTAGTGTTCTTTTGAACGTCAAATCCAAACGAATATTATGAGGCACGTTCGCTTGACGATAGGGTGCACTAATATCGCTTGTCTAGCAGTCAAAATCAAATGCATAAATAGTATATCCACTCTTAAACTCTTTCATAGTTTCAGTCCGTTTGGGTGTCATCCGTATTGTAAAAGCCAAAAACATCCATAAAAATTCAACATAAGCTGCAGCATAAATTGATCCGAAGCAAAATCTGGTTTTGTAGGGATGGACCAGGATGACTCACACCATTTACACGTAAAGCAATTTCACTTAACTGATTGTGTTTAAAATTGAAAGGATTCTTCTTTATATTACCATTAAATGCATCATTTTCAACCATTGCCACCATGAGGAGCTTCGGTGCTTCCGATGGTAAGAGGCCATCTTTCATGAAACTCTTTTGATCTTTCGGAATTGTAAAGGTGAGAAGCTTTGTATGCTGAAATGGGGTAAATGGCATTTTTGTTTTTTTTTTTGGGGGGGCGGGGGCGGTTAATGGCCTTCAGCAATGCCCTCTAATGACACTTGGATTCGGTATTACTCGACGAATGTAAAGTGCAATATCTTCCACATGAATTCTAAAATTGTCAACTTTAGCAAATGCATTCAGCGCAAATTCAGGCTTATTCAATGTCAGCTTGAGTCGCATGCTGGTATTACACAGTAAAAACTTTGACTGTCTAAAGAAGTCTAAATTCAGCGGACCATATAGCTGACATACTCTACTATCTTTACTCATAGCAGATCGCTTTACAAAGCCACTGTTTGTTTCAACATCAAATTTTCCTGCTTCATCTCTGTACCATCCCATGGCTTCCATATGACTTTTTTGTGCTGCTGGATGAAACTGTGATACATGATTGAAATATGATTTATAGGGATAATCGCTTTGACCACCTTCCACCTGCTGCTCTCCAATCGTTAGAGAAACATCACGAAGTAATGTAGTCAATGGTAAATTGTTCAGTCCAACTTTATATGCATCGTCAATAGCAGTTCCATCTGCTTGCTGAATTCTAAACCTCAAATCAAGCATCGCATAACTCGAAATCTAAGTAGTCATCACTACCACCAGGAATAACAAATTCAATGGGGCCAGCATTCTCAGCTGTTCGAGGATTGATAATCTACAATATCTTGAAACTAATAAAGAATATCTGTCTGTATGGCTTGTTGATCGAACAAACAAAAACCGGAAGTTTTACACTCCATGATTAGAAGTTTATAGCAGCGTCGTCGTTTTTAGCGCCTGATGAATGATTTAGAGCCCTCTGCGACGTTTGCGTGAATGCCTTTTGACTGAAGATCGCACCTTACCAGCTCCGCGATGTTTCCTCCTTCCTTTTTTCATTCGTTTAGGTGATTTCTTTCCTTGAGTAACACCAGCAAAGGTCTGCTTCAATGTTTTTAACCGCGTTCCTTCCCACGATTCAACAAACTGCTCTTAAAACTTCTACCTCTGGAAAGATCACTAGCAACATCACCAGCAAAGCCAACGGCATTACTTAAAACAGTTCGTTTTAAAGATCTACCGACATTGGATATGAGAGGTGCTACAACAGATTTCAGTGCACCAAGTATGCTACCTCCACGTTGGCGGCGAGCACCGATGTAAATTTGTCCTCCGCCACTTACATAGGAGGGTCGTGAATAAAATGAGGCAGTTGGATTCATAGCTCAAACCCTAAACATTGTTAGTTACAACTTTGCATGAATCACTGTCGATCACTTAGATGAAAGATGTCGGCACGACGCATCCAAGAGTTCATACTTGAAGGATAACCAGTCCATTTAACAAGACACCATTCTTCACCTTGCCGTTTTTTACATCGAATGATTTTCTCTACCAAATATGTTTCACTTTCAGTGAATACCTCAATCTCATCGCGGTTAAAGCTACCCTCAATTTCTTCATTATCGTAATCTTTCAACTTGTAGGTAGTCGGAGAGTCTTTTTGATTAATCCTTGATACTGTAAATACCTCCTCTGTCCAATTCGGAAGGTACCCTTTAGCAAAAACACTTTTCACTTTTGAGATACGAACTTTATCGCCAATTTTCACATCACTTTTCACATGAGTGCGTTTACGTTGGAATGATTCGCGCACTTTATCTACATTGTCAGCATTTACATCTACTGGTCTGAGTCCAATAGAACGATGGATAGAGTGATTGTAGGCATGGAGTGTATCTTGTAGAAACTTTGTCCAATTTTGTGTCAAGTTGGCAGTAAAATGTCGCCACAAGCGATTTTTTAATGTGCGATTAAAACGTTCAACGAGTGCAGCTTTATAAGCGCTCTTTACACTAAACAACTCAATGTCATGCCTCTCAAATAATCTTGTCACATGCTGATTTTCAAACTCTTTTCCTTGATCACTCTGAATTCTTTTTGGAATGCGACCTTCTCGAAAAATTGTTTGGAATGCTTTTGCTACTCCTTTCCCTTCTTTAGTTTTTAAAGGTTGAGCCCACGCATAACGCGAGAAAATATCAATGACGGTTAAAATAAAATTATTGCCCGAGTTATGTTTTGAAATGGAGGCAACATCGCACAAATCTGCTTGCCACTGTTCATCGATGTCATGAACAATATAATGGCGGGTGCGGTACTTCTTTTTCGCTTGTTTGTGGAGTGTATAGGTAGCCTGACCCTTTAACCATCGTTTCACTTGTGATTGTGGAAGACCACTCGCTTTTGATAATTTCTTGATAGATGCAAATCCTGCCGGATGTTTTACATCATAATAGATTGACTTCAAACGTTCAGTCGATGACGGCTGACTCTTTTTCCTCCTTCTCATCTTTTTTCTTTCTTGCCTTTCTACATTTACAACAACTGCAGCATTTAGCTTTAGCGGTTTTGCGATCGTGTTCACATTGCTTAGGGGTTTCATTATGAGAGCTGGCGCAGCAAGTTCAAGTGACAACGACATTCACCTCTGGCGGCTCATTACATGGCAAGCAACACATCTGCTTCATATTAATAGTCTGAGAACATGTATTTCCTAGGAGGAGCTGTTTTACGTTTTCCTTTTACCAGTTTTAGTGGCGATGTAGATCTACGTCGAGTTCTTCCTCTTGTTTGCTTAGTGAGTGTGGGAGGGGATGTAGCAGGTGACGCCTTAAACCAATTTGTTGGCATTTTCATCGCCTGAAGCATTGGAGTAGTAGCCACTGTTGAATCAAGTTCTTTCAATGTCTCATTATTTAAAGCAAATTTTGGCACATTATGCTTTTTCAATAGTTTAAGAAAGTATGACCAACCAGGTGGAACATAGCCCTGACGGCGCTTTCTACGTGTCGCATACTGAATCAAGTCTTCATAACGTGAAGCATCAATCACTTTATTTTCATCTGTAATGATTTCTCCTCTATCATTTACATTGAGATGGGGTTCAATACTGTTGAAAAGAGATATGGCATGTGCGCGAGATGCTAAAGGTGTAGCAGTCGATACAGAGTCACGCATCTTATTCTTCAAGTTTTTCAATTGCTCAACAGTTTCCGATTGTAATAATACAGCACGATGTGGATCTTTGATGTGAACATTTTGCTGATAATCTATTTCTTTCCTATACATTTGATTTGCAAGAGGTTGCTTTACTTGCTGCATGGCAGTCAATTGTACATATTCATCCTGAGGAATAACAATCATGCGAGAATAAGAACTCATAGTTTGTAGATAATCATGGGAGTTTTCAAAATATCACTTCGAAATCTAAATTCTTCCGGACACTCTTGCGTAAAGTCAATGAATAAGTAACCGTATGGTTTTTCAGTAGCTGCTTGAAAAATTTCAATTAAGGCTTTTGATCCTCTGGGTGCAACTTGTCGCGCTAAAATTTCAAATTGACTTTTATCTCGCGGATTCTTGAAAATAGCATAATAGTGTGTATTCAGGTTTCGTGTACGAGCTTCTTTTCCATCAGGAAACAAATTTTGTGTAATATAGATGATAAAACACCTTTTATGGTGTGCTGCGCGAGTGAACATATCTGTAACATCTTTTGAATTCTTACTTTCTTTTAATAAATCATCCAATACAACAACATCATTAGACTGAAGTTTATCCACTGGAATAATTCCTTCATGTCGAATAAAGTTGCGACTTTGCAATTCCTGAAACAGCGACGGTTGATAAATACCATAACACCAAATCACTCGATTGATAGGTTCCTTAAACAACTCCCTTCTTTTATCCAATAAATTCAGCGTGAAAACAGTTTTACCTGCATGAGATGGACCTGATACAGTCAGAACTTTATCACATTGAAGTCTGAAATCCATTTTATTACTTTGAGACTCAACATTTGCATAATTAACGCTTAGAGCCAAAGATATTTCCCAATAGGTTGCCCACGGCAGGAGCTATCATTGGAAGTATTGCTGAAAGGAAACCGCCCTTTTGTGTTAGAGTTTTCCTCTTTCTTTGAAGGGCGACTTTAGGATTGGAGATGAAACGCAATTTCGTAGCATATCGCTTAAGTAACTTTCGTTGTTTTGGCGCTAATTTCTTCGTCCTCAACTTCCTCACATGAGAAATAATTTCACAAATGAATTTATCGTTAGCATGTCGTATAGCATTGTATCGCTGATTTGCTTTCATTCGTCGGAGAGCTTGAATGGCTGAAGAAAACTTTTGACTTTTACGTTTCGTCATTTTACGTTTCGCCATTTTCCGTGTTAGTCTTTGCTAAAACCTATCTTTACCACATTTGCATAGGTACTAACTATTGCGACATAAGTGACACTCGAAATGAGCAATGTCACAGTGGTTACATTGGCAAAGTTGAATGCAATTACGTATGAAACAGCGTTGACAAAAAGCATGCTTACATCTCTTGAAGATGCGCTTTTCATTTCCATCCTTTCGCTTACATACATCGCAACACATAGTTTCACCGTTACTGATGTCTATAGCAAGTCTTTTTGAAGATATGAATTTGCTAGCCTTTTCTAAATAATAGACGCATGTACAGAAGGAATATACTTCGAGAGTGAGCAGACATAGCTCGAAAACCAGTTGTGCTACAATCAAGTACCACTGCATTTTCAATTTTTCTTTATGGAAAGTTGAATGTGAATATCTGAAATCGCTTCAATCACTAGACTGCTACCATGATGGTTAAATGCGTTAAGACGTTCAGCAATTTTTATCATATGTCTTTTAAAAAATTCTTCGGGGTGATCTACCACTTCCATTGAATAAGAAGCAAAATGGAAAGAGCGACTTTCCACCTCTTCCTTTCCAAAATGACTAAACTTAATTTTCGCAACTAATCGCGCCATGACAATGCTATCAGAGAATGTATTCATTAACTCTAGAAATAGAGTGCTAGCATCATCGACCACTGCTTCGATGTCGGTCTCATCTTTATGAAAATTTATCACATAATCTTGAACAGCTCCTTTTAAACTTTGCCTATGAAAACGTAATGTTCCGCAGTCGTTTGAGAAAGACATGATCGCCCTTTAACTAACCCATCCATTGCATGAAAACAACAACTCTTCTCATAGTAACATTTATTGAATAACGGTAACAAGCATGCATTATAAATCAATGGTTTGAAAGAGATAAAATAGATACAGCTGATAACTATCATACAGCGAGCAATGATAACCATACAGGACTTTGGCAGTGTTGAGGTAAGGAGGAAAGAAGCATTGGTTATGAACGTAGCTACTACAACGAACAGACAAAATAGGAACACACAAATCCTTAAAACGTTTCGTGACTTCATGATAATGTTGATTCACTCTACTATCCCAAGGCGGGAGCAAAATATCATCAATGATTAGATTGGGAAATACTTTCCTCTCCTTACCAGGATTATTACAAAAGATGCGTATAACATTGAAAGCAGCTAACCATCGTTTAAAGTCAATAAGAAGAGCACTTTCACAAGAAAAGCCATAGTCTTGCAAATATTTCAGATTAAGTCCATGAATGTGTTTTCTCGCCCATTGATCAACATTGGGATCGCAGTTGGCATGTTGATGATAGACACTAACAATCTGATATGTCCAATTGTTCATAGCAATAGCACTGAGCTCCTGTACAGGTTCACCCTCACAATCCATAAAAATGATGATAGAAGCCTAAAACGGAAATTTACACATCTAAGGAAACGTTCTATAACATATTACAAAATGAAGAATTACATCGATGCTTTTCACGACAAAATACACAAATGATATGATGGCAACGAAGAAGTAAAATGACCACGTAATAAGACCTAATAAGACCACGTCTACGACATTCAAAGCACATAAGCGAATTGTCATAGGGTAGAGTTAGGAAAGGACTAGTAATTCTCCTTCTTTGATTTGCGTTTTGATGTAGCATTCTTCTCCGACTTGCGCTTCGTACCACTGCTGTTAAGGATTTGATCAATTATGTCGTCCACGTTGGGTGGTTTCGGAATATATAGGATGGATTCCATATGCATGGAGAGAGAGGCTATTTTATTATCCTTGTGTCGACCATAATATAGCCCATTCACTTTGAAAAGGATATCCCAAGTACCTTCTCCGAGCTCATCACATCTGATGGGTATTGAATGATCTCCATCCTTCTTATAGTAAGTACACCAATGTGATACCGGTAGGCAAATGTGATTACCATCCCAAATCTTTCTATAGGGAGTATCCTTGTCATCTCTCGCCTTCCACTCTTGAGCAAGAGGAGTAGGAATGTCCATATTTAATGTCACGTACTCCTCAATAATATCAAGTTGGTGGCGAATGTACGGACTCACGGGGATCAGTATGTAGTCCCCATACTGATTGTGCATTATCTTGACATCCGTGGAAGGGAGCATTCCCGTTTGGAGTACTACGCTATGATCATCATAACGCAAGGCTTGTTTAAATTTACGCTGTAGCGGTGTAGGATTATGTACCTTGGTTGTTTCTTCCACTGGTCTCAGTTGTAGATGATCTGACCGTAGCGAACCTTGTAGATTCTGACCGCCATTTTGTCCTACTAGTGCAGCAGATGGAGTAGATGCCTGAAAATGAAAAAAGATTGTATTAAGTTTACGTTCAAGGGAGGAGAGGGAGGGAAGTAGCGACTTACCATTTTAGTTGGATAATAGAACAGGGAACTAGAGAGAGAGAGAGAAAATGTGCGTCCGTCACTCGTGTGATTCAACGATGGAATGATTCTCACTGTGGAAGGCTCGCTATTTATAAAGAAATGCTTGATTCTCATTGGATGATGATCCTCATTGGACAATAACATCAAGCTGATTCGAAATCTGGCCTCCGTTTACCCATCCGAGCCTTCGTTTTGGTGCTACAACCCAAAACGTCCCAAATTCTAACTCTGTCGTTTTTCGCCAATGTCCCAAAATCTTAAATGGCGTCTCACATCTAAACGAAGACAGATAGGAGCAAGCCGATTCTTTCACTGAATTTGTCTCACTCTTAGCTTTCAAACGAGCTATCGCACGACAAAATCCGTCCACTGGAAGCCAAAATCGAAGCAAGCTGTCCAGAGGGGGGGGGACGTCAGCGAAAATTTTTTTCTCTCCGATTGACTTGAAACTCACCCTACCGATGCAGAATTTCACGCTGAATCCGAATCTGGCCTCCGTTTTCTCATCCGATGCTTCGTTTGGGCGCTACACACCAAAACGTCCCAAATTCTAACTCTGTTAAAATTTTGAAGAAAAATTTTTTCTCGTCGATTGCCTTGAAACTCACCCTACCGATGCAGAATTTTACGCTGAATCCGAATCTGGCAGCCATTTCACCATCCACGACAACCTAGACGGTCGCCCACGTCAACCTAGACGGTCGCCCACGTCAACCTGGCGGTCGGACCAACTCACCCGAGTCTCACACTCTGTCGTTGCAGAGGGGGGGGAGTCAGCGAACATGTTGTGAACGGGAACCCACCTGGCCGGCACACCACGGCAGACCACAACCTCTGTCGTTCCAGAGGGGGGGGACTCAGACCCGAAGCACCACAACGGCCGACCACGACACTCTACCGTTCCAGAGGGGGGGGGCGCCGGTCGAGTGTTTGTCACTTGCTTACTACTGAAGCTGATTGAACACAGAATGGGACTATTTTCTTAAAATTGCGACTTGTATTTGCGGCTTCCTTCTCATGGTCACTTGACGGTAGGACTCACACAAAGTTTGAGCGTGACTGACTCGGTGATCGACGGCACAGTGTAGCAATTGCTAGAGACAAGAGCTCCTCTCCTGACTCTGACAACCACCATTAGCAGCATGCAACTTGTAGGTTAGGTTATAACTTTTTGAAGAGGTTGAGTGCATGGTTGAGTGTGACGCATTTATTATATGACTTCTTTTATCATAATATAGACTACTACCAGACAATGTCATCAAGCGCTCCAGTGTCATTTGATAACAAGATATTTGCTTTTTAGCCCAATAGATGATGCACTACGGCTAGTCACTCCTTCCTAATTTTCTTGATATTAGAGGAGCGGCGTTTGTCAAAAAGTTGATCTCTCAGCTGAGACGCTTATTAGAGGGCAGCGTTTTAGCAGATTAAGTTTAAGCGCTTTGTTTATTAGTGGGCGTCGTTTATTACAGAAAGTGGGATTGGCAGAATTTGTTAGGCATGTGCCACGATTACTCAGTTCATCAACTATCTACGACGGGGAGCCGAGTGGTCGGATTGCTAGCACGGTTCATGATCGTGTTGTACATAGTCATCGTGGCAATCATTGTTCATGGAAGTCCTGTGACGAAAACGCTTTATGTCATGTATCTGTGTGAATCGAACTGTAAAACGACGTCTCAAGTTCTTTGGAATTTACGTGGATCATATTCCTGCTCGAACATCGAATCGAAATGTTTGTGATGCTCATCAGAATACTATTCCCACAGAATTAGATTCATCTGCGCCGCGCGCAGATAAACAAAAATTTAATTCTGTGACTATTCCTGTTCAACGTACTCAAATTGTTGGCAATCTCATCTATTGTGCCATTACGAATACTTAAGGTTGAATAAGAAGACGTGCACGACCAAATATTCCATCAATCTTGTCAACTAATGTTCGCTCCTTAAGCAATAAAGTCGATGAAATGGAAATTAGATTCTCAAATTTAAAGCCAGACATTGCGGTTGTAACTGAAACGTGACTGGATATGGACATTCCCGATTCTTCTGTTTCGCTCCCAGGATATTGGATTCTGCGGACAGATCGAAATAAATACGGCGGTGGCATGTTGTATTATTTTGGTCACAACTTGGATTAGGTTGAAATTCTTCCTGATGATGCCCCATCTTTATTTTCGGTTAGTAGTGATATTCTCCCAGTTCGTATACCTGAATTGAATCTGGTTATGGTTGCTATTTACCATCCATTTTGGAGGAACGAAGCTAAACATATTGAAGCAGTCTCATGTATAATGGATATTATTGAGCATGTATTTTCCTTATCATCTTGGGACCATCATCTACAAAACTTATTATTTGTGGTGATTTCAATGACCTTTTCAGTCATGTAGAAGATCTTCAGAGTACGCATAATCTCAAGAAAATGGTCAATACAAATACAAGAGGAAACCGTATTCTTGATCAAATTTTCACGAACGTGGATAACAATGTAACAGCGAAAGTTCTTTCTCCATTTGGAAAATCTGATCATTCAGTCGTTTTTTGAAATCCTGAGAATATGAAACTTCCTAAGACCAGTAAGAGAAGGATACGCAACTTTAGTGAATCTAACAAACGTTCATTCACAACAATGATTTCTTTTATCAAGAGGGTCTTTCTTCAAACATTCAATGATTTAGATCTCGCTTGTGTGGCTTTCTAGAATGTTTTGTGGCATGCCTTTGATAGCTGTTTTCCCTGGATAACAGTACGTTTCAGGGACTCAGACCCTCCTTGGATGAATGGTCAATTGAAATGGTTAATCAATTAGAAGGATCGTGCGCATCGTATGGGTCATCATCAAAGATATATGGAGTTACGCCTCAAGGTCTTCAGTTATTCCAATCAACTAAAATCTAATTATGCCAAGAAGATGAAGTCTTCAGCTTCCACTATAGATGGCTAGAACAGAATCCGTGTTGTCTCAAGAAATAGTGTGGGCACCAATAACACAATCTCCTTCTCAACAGATGAACTAGCTCATTACTTTTCGTCTGTGTATCAGACAAATGAAGATGAATCACTCTGTTTAGGGGTTAATTTGCCCTCATCTTTGCCTGATAGCTCCTTGGAGGTAATGGATTACGAAATTGATCATCATCTTCGGAAAGTGAAGCGTGGTAATGGTGGACCTGATGGCATCCTTTTTTTGGGTATATCGTAATAACTCAACGGCTTTTGCAAGTGTCATAGCAAATGTTTTTCATCTGGAAGATTTTCTACTTTGTATCAATTCAGTGACATTCTGCCCATTTCTATGTGTTCTAAAGTATCTCAACTTTCTTATTATCGTCCTATTTCTATTAACCCGGTTCTTTTGGAGCGCATCGTGTTACGTAAATGGATTTTGCCGTATGTTACTCATAAATTGGATCTGATGCAGTTTGCCTATGTTCCAGGTGTTGGAAAGGGTACATCCACAGCCCTAACTTATATTTATGATCATGGCCTCAGTTTTATCGATAGAAAACCGGGGGCCGTACGTTTGATTGCAGCCGATTTTTCGAAGTCATTTGATAAACTGCCCTTTCGTTCAATCGTATCTTCATTGGTAAAATTTGGGTTCCCTAATCAAGCGATATTTTTTTTGAGTGACTTTCTCATGTATCGCAAGCAGCATGTACGGGTGGATGATGATTATTCGGAATGGCTTGAAGTCGGTAGTGGCGTGCCTCAGGGCAGCGTTCTTGGTCCTATATTATTTTTATTGGTCATTGGCGATCTAAAACCTATTACTCAAAATTCTGTTTTTGTAAAGTACGCTGACGATGTCACTGTGCTAAATTTTGTTCGTGAAGTTTCAGATGATTGCACTCAAGCTCAATGGGATAATATTGAAGCTTGGTCTGAGAATATTGGTCTTACACTCAATTTTTCCAAAAACTGTAATGACTTATGCTACAAAGAAGCATATAGTTTTTGATGATGTCATCTCTAGCTGTGGCACCACCATACCTACAGTTAAATCTGTTATTTTACTTGGCGCTACCTTTTCTGGCAATTTTACTTGGAATGAACATGTAGTCAAAACAACATTCAAGTGTCATCGTAAGATGCATATTCCTCGTAACTTAAAGAGTGCAGATTGTTCCGACCATGTGATTTTTAATTGTTATGTCTCATATATTCGCTCTATTTTAACTTAATCGTATCCATGTTTTTGCAACTTACCAAAATACCTTTGTAATAGACTATTACGTGTTGAAGGTCGTGCATCGTATTTTTTCCGTGATTTTTCATTATCTGACTTGTCTAATACTGTTGATTTCATCTGTCATAAGTTGTTCCGACAGGTTGAGTCTAATGTTCATAATCCTCTGCGTTCCATGTTTACAGAAAGATCGAGCAAGCATTGTGTAAGGAAGCGAGCTCGCGTTACTGCCCCACATGCTTTTACACGTCGTTGTGGTGATTGGTTCATCAAGTGTGACCGCTGATTTTTTGTAAGCTACTTACATTGATTTTAGTTACTTTCACATTTTATATTTGTAATGTTTTCACCGCTACTATTGTGAATCAATAAAGTTAACACGACTTGACTTGACATGAAAAATTGGAAATATAGTTGAAAAGAAGGGGACATCTATTTAGTTTTGATACCTCACGAAAATAGGAAAAGAGAAGAGCTAAACTCTCCAAATCACTGGTTGCACACCGGCTTAATGTAGTGTGCTTAATGTAATGTAACATGCGGCTTTATGGGATCTAAAAACACATGCGGTGGGCTATGACAGCACAAATATTCCAACAAACAATTTGCAGACTTTCTTCATTGTTCCTGGCCCTCATTAGTGATATATTGCTGGACGGAATCGGAGTAGGAAGGTTAAGAAGTAATTCTGTAACGCTTACCTAAAAACTTTCTTAGTCTCTCTGGCCTGTCTATAAGAGTGTAGGACGTAAACATGTAATCAAGCACACAAGTCAAAAACTCGACACAGTTGTAATGCAAAGTAGTAAAAAACTGCTAAATTACTGCTGAAGGGTCTAACAATTATTACCAAAATGAAAACCAAATTAATCCCGGAATCCCGTACGATCTCGGGATTTCGAGATTTGCAAAATCCACAGCATCCTGGGATTGTATTCCCTAATGAAGACACAATACTACGTTAAACCCCTATACTATTCAATCAATAGTATTTTTCCTGAAATCCGTTTGCATCTTTTCATGCTATAAGAAACATTGAATAATTATTTTATATAAAGAATTTTCCACTTCTTATAATCTACAGGCATGCATAGTGCACAATAGGAAGCATGTTGCATGAAATACTCAGTACTAATTGCATGTATAAAATGTTATCATGCATTTGATATGCGGAATTTCATGAACATCAATTATACTTTGCTCAGCATGCATATTTAAGGTATATGACAGACGATCTTTAAACAACAGACTAGTTTAGCAAATTTAGTGAGCGAAACTGATTGTTAGTGGCGAAGAGAGACATTGCGAACGTGTGACGAGTCGTAGGCACGGAACGGCCTAGGTCTAGATAAGCGGACCCGTCTCAGGCCGAAGGTACACATGCGAACATGATCGCCAGGAACCCAATAAGGAAATTTAGGGGGAAATAGAAAAACACACCCTACACGGATGTGTAAGGCAAGCTACTAGCTAACATCAAGAACGTCATTTATCGCGAAACTTAACAAAGTACTAGGAAAATGCAAGATTGGCAAAATTTCAAATGAGAAATGTGATGAAATTTTTCAGAAAACCTTGCGTACAGTTACGTACTCAAATGTAGTGTCGAAACACGCATGCCGGAGGCCATCCGGTAATCATAACAGCTAATTGCTTCTTGTGTCTATCACTCTAGTGCACTTTGGGCTCCAAATTCGAAGCACGGCGTCCGCTTGTTTTCATTTTCAAATATAAACGACTCAAGTGATGGGGATGAATTAATCTAGCCCATTCATCTGCTCATCAAAAGGATTGAAGTTATCAAGCGTGTGTTCGACCACATATTTCGAAAAATTTTCAAATTTTGTGATCGAACTAATTTTCTAACGCCTGTCAACTTTGTTTTCTTTAACTTTTTGATAGAGTGCATGAACATCAATTCATCCTCATGACCTGAGTCGCTCATATTTGGAAAATGAAAACCTGACAGAGGCTGGTTACAGATTTAGGTGCGAAAATTATGTCAATTATCAGCTGGTCTGTTGATAAAAAATGACAGTGATGATTGTTGAGTGATAAAAAGCAATTAGCTAGAATTAAAGTGTCCACATTTTATACTTAGTATGTTCTGCAGTTGGATTGGTTACACGACTAGACAGAGACACTGGCCTAAGTTTTATGACTTTTCGAGCGACGATGGCAATAGGGGACAATGGATCACAGCAATTTGTAGAGAAGATTAAAATACTATATAATAACCTACTTAAAGTTCTATCAGTAATGTGTGACACGCATATTATTGCTGTTTGATGCATACTCGTTGAGGCATGTATGACTACGACATTTAAGAATGGTGTTTGCCGATCAATGTATTAGAAGTTTCTTATAATTCCCCAGTGTGTTAAAAATGGCCAAATTACGAGTATATGCAGCGCATGCGTAAATAATAAGAAAATTATGCACACGCATGCGAAAAAAGCGTTGCATGTGCCCTATAGTGTTTATAGCTAGTCACAATACACCGTGCAAGTGATTGTCGGTTTCCCCCTAAATTCATCAGCTGGCGCGAGAGGGGCAAACACATAGAGGTAAAATATCTTCTATGGGTAAACCCTGCAGCGCCTGCGTCTCAATTAAGAATTCGTCGACTATTCTACTTAACGGATGCAAATCAAGGATTGAAATGTATTGACCCGATAAGAATGCTCAGTAAGAAAATGTATGAAAAATATCACTTGCACTAATCATATTACGCTGCTTCAGACCGTAGAAATGTGTTTATTTTCTGTTCTATCTTGATGAGAATCTTTAGAGTCCAGTCAACACGTGTTGCTTAGTTAGATCCGATCTCAGCAAGCAATCCATTGGAGAGATTGAAGAACAATAGCTCCATTTGGAGCAGCACCATCAAGAATTCTGAAAGTATTTCGACGCTCAAATCAGTTTTCTCAGAATCTGAACTAAGCCATGTCTGCATTGGATATGAAGTTTGGTCTTGAATTTACACACCATCAGAACGTTCGGACAGCGTAAATATGCTCTCATTTCAACATCAGATACAACTGCCTCAGTCTGACATAGTTGAGAATAGATGATTGAGACTAGCTAATGATTCAATTTTTTTATTTCATTTTATTTTATCTATACTCCAGGCCACAGATTCGATGACTCGCGATTGCTGAGGAGTAGGACTACTGGTTTTACCAAGGCTAACTTTCGCTTTTTTGCCTCCGATTTCATCCACGTCCGCATAATTGAAGTTAACTAGGATCAGATAAAGTATGATTTCTGTGCCAAAACAGTCAGGAAAGTGCTGGTTACTAAAGTTTTACAAATTACCGCTATTCACACAACCTTACTATGCATCTAACAAATCTGCACCAATTTACACCTTAGCTTGCAGATACCTCAGATCATATTCTACAAGTTTGGACAGCGTGCTTTTGGTCTAACTTAACTTTCGTGCATTTTCACTAGAGTTGTTGAAAATAAATTACATGTTGATCAAAACACAGTAGATCCGTAATCTAACTTACTAATCTTTATTTAATTTCCACCTACAGGTACATGAGGACGTGTTCTCTAACGCAAAGAGAGCGTAACGATGTTTTTGATTGAATATTCTGAACAAGTGGTCGAGCCAGAGATTTTTTCATTTTTTCGCAGGCATAATAATAACTAATACTAGCGAATTATGGCGGCATGCAAATCCGCTGTGCGCGCATATTGATGGTCAGTTCAGTCATACATTGTAAGTCAAAGTTGCCAGATCTTATTGAGAATAAAATTAGTGGGAAATGCAACACCGCTGGTTGCAGATTCTTGCCGCAACGCTTATGCAGTGCAGCTTCTGCAGTTGCGTTCGGAATTTCAGGTAGGCTATATCAAGCGATTGTGCGAAGAGGCTTCATGAATTTGAATCAACAACATCCAAATTACATCAAATATTATTTCCTTCGTTTTTATGAACTCAAAATCACCATCAAGCTTGAAAGAAGATCTTCAGATACTATGCAACTTTAAGTCGGTGCGACGTTTCGCATTGACGGCATAATCGTGCACGAATTGTATGCACGAAAATGGAGTGTACAGTGCAGAAAGCAAGCTTTCAACATAACTCACATAAATCGATATGAATATCAATCCAGTTGTTTAAGGCTTGCCTGCTGCACTGTATACTCCAAGTTAGTCAGTCATTCGTGCATGATTAAGACGTCAAGGCGAAACGTCGTACCGAATTAAAGTTAAATAGCATCAGAAGACATTTTTCATTCAAATTTGATAATGGAAACCGGTACGCGGAGAACTCGGTCTCTGGGCCTTCTCAAATCAGAACAGAAAAATGATCTGAAATCAAGCCTGCACTAAATTTCGTTTGCAGGTGAGGAAAAAAGGCAGCTTTAATTAGATAAGCCGCTTCTTACTTTTTTAGAGAATTTTTCGGAGCTGCGGGCGACTTCTCAAAGTTTTGAAAGCTTCGCACGAGTTTATTTGACAAATAAGCAATGTTGCTTTTAACAGTATGCAACAGTCACACAAGTTTGGTATCGTGAACGCTTAAGATTTGAAAGAGTTGTCACTTTCAATTGTTCTGAAAGATAGTAGCAGCATTTTGTGACTTTTAGCAAATTTGCAGTAACTTCCCTAGTCATCACCGCTTCATAAATAGCACTTCCCGGAATTCATGCTCGCAAAGTCAGGGCACATGCGTGATTACGCGTACAATGTACAAACTAAGAACTACAACCTCAATTTCCTCTAGAGCCTGTTAGAATTTGTCAGACGCACATGTACAGCTTTGTTTAACTAATAATTTTATAAATAACATGAACGGAGTAAACACTTATATTAGTTTGCTTATTTTTGTGTCCTCCAAACCAGTGTTTGTTCCATTTGAAAATATCAGCTGATTTAAATGCACAAATTAATAAATTTCAAATTTCACAGGATCACTTTCATTCTTTTCGCAGGGAGTTCAGTTCATTTTTATTAGCATCTCCGCAGATTTTCGCTGTGCGATAATTCTTGCACATGGCCCGACCATTGTTTTGAACTTGTGTCCGTTTCCTTGAGGACAGTTGTAAAAGATCGTTTCTTGATGAAAAACTTGCAGATTTGTAAAGCTTGACTAACAGCAGTAAGCTAAAGCAATTTACATGTACAGATAGCTACAGGTGTTTTTGAACTAGTGAGTGAGAAATCTAACCGGTTTTAAAAGGAAATAACTAAAAAGACACTGCAGGTATTGGTGAGAACAGTACGGAGGTCAAAGGAGCAACATGAAGGTTCTTCGAACTCCTCCTCTTTAATTAGATTATATGTCTAGAAGGGCATCTGAAATTTCATTGGAATAGACGTGTTTGCTGAAGCCATCTACTGGTGATCATACTTCGAAAAAAATGTGACTTCAGCCAGTAAAATCAAGCGGTTCAACAAGCTAGATTTTCCAATATCTTTGATAAGTTGATAAGTGAATTCTTCTGCACACTGAACCCACTTTTGAAACTAGATTTGTGGTGACTTAAAATATATTTTGCTGTAGATGGCCTATACTATTATGTTTGCTGTGTGATACTCGTATTTTCCAGGGATTCAGACAAGTATTTGTGCTTACGGAAACTTTGACCGGGGAAAACTTTTGGGCACAATTTCTGCAAAAGATTTTCCTGAAAGTCCTATGATTACCACGCGGCCGAGGTAAGCTTAAGGAATACCTGCAAATCATTTCACAAGTTGCGCACTGCGGGTAATTTGACATTCCAGTGCAACTTGTATCAAGTGAATAACACCAGTACTTGATGCTAATTATTCATTACCATGCAATGAATCGGCTTCCCTTCATAATCTATTACATGTGTAAAACATTCGCAAAAACAACGCTGTATGTAAAGAATATATATTAAACGTAAATAACGATAAAGATTTACATTGTCTCCAACAACTGGAAATGTATCGAAACAGAGAAACACATCAAAATTTAGTATTCAGTCTTCTCAATTTTGTACGGCGGCTTTTTCAACGATCAAAAACGATAGTTAAGAAAGTACTACAAATAAAATCTTTAATACTGCCATTATTCATAAGATTTATATCTTAGATCTTCAATGACTTCATTGCCACGGAAACATCAATTTTTAGAATAAAGAAAGCTTCTTAAAGAATAAACATAACTAAAAGTCCAAAGAATATGTAAAATAGATATTAGAATGATTCTGACTGTAAAGGCAACACATACTAATTGAAAAATGGACGTTCGCTTTCGAGCAGAAATCCTCACATCCTTGATGATGGAATCCATTTATAAGTTCCCGTATACTTGTAACCAGCCTTGTTCATCAATTCGTCTGCTTCTTTCGGACCGTTCCTGGATCCATGAGTATAGGGTAAAGGAGCAACTTTATCTGCCTCTAACTCGTGCAGAATTGGTGTGAATATTCGCCAAGCTTCTCTCAACTCATCCGATCGAACGAAATTCACCTGAGAGCCAACAAGGACATCCAGCAATAGCCTCTCATACGCATCAGGCATTTTCGCATCATAATAGCGAGATCCGTATGTGAGATCCAGTTCTGTTTCTTCCATGCGAAATCCCATACCGGGCACCTTAATCATCATCTTGGCATAAACTGCTTCACCAGGCTGGACACGGAGCACCAGCTCATTTCGTTGAACAGTGCCGGGAGCAAATATATCACCGGGAATGTCTTTGAACTGCACTCGGACCTCCGCCTTTCGTTCATTGAGCGCTTTGCCACATCTCAAGATAAAAGGAACTCCATCCCAACGCTCACTATTGATATACAGGATTCCACAAGCATATGTGGGAGTAATAGAGCCTTTTGGAACAGTTTTGTCATCTAGATAAGAGAATTTCTCATCATCTTTTCCATCTGGATTTCCGACATACTGTCCTATAACAAGGTTCTCTCTTTTTAAAGGCGCCATTTGCTTCAAAATTTTGACTTTTTCATCTCTTATATCTTCCGCATTTGTTGAGCATGGTTTTTCCATCGCAACTAAGCAAAGAATTTGCATCAAGTGATTTTGCATTACATCACGAATAATACCAAATTCATCAAAATATCCGCCTCTTCCTTGGGTTCCAAATGGTTCTTTGAACGATATTGTAATGCACTGTATATTATCACGATTCCATAACGGAGCAAACATACGATTCGCAAATCGTATAATCATCAAATTTTGGACCATTTCTTTACCAAGGTAATGATCGATGCGATACATCTGATTTTCTCTAAAGAGCTTAGAAACATGAGAGCTCAATTCATTTGAAGAGTCAAGATCTTTACCAAAGGGCTTCTCAATGATCACTCGATTCCAGCAGCCATCTGATTCATCTACCATGCAAGATTCTTTGATATTTGATGTCACTGGAGCAAAAACGGAGGGAGGTAAAGCTAAATAGAATAAACGATTTGTATTTGGTCCACAATCTTTCACGATAGCATCATTTAGACGTTTGAAATCATCTAGGACATCATATTTACCACTAATGTACCGATTGATTTGAAAAAATGAATCAACCTGAGATTGTTCTTCACTTTTTACCTTCATAAATGGCAAACATTTTTCTTTCAGATCATCAACAGATAGCTGAGAACGGGCATAGCCGTATATCATGACGTGCTCAGGCAAAAGTCCATCTCTATACAGACACCAAATGGTTGGGTACGTCTTCTTTTTTGCCAAATCACCCGAAGCCCCGAATACCACGATAACATGAAATTTTTTCATTACCGGCATTCCCTTTCTGAGAAGATCCAAGGCATCTACGGGAGAAGACACCTGTCCATTATTTGACGCATTTGACTCAGATGACATTTTGAAGGTAGTGTACATCAGCTGAATTCTCTAAATGTTGAGATAATCTTTGATGTATCTGAAATACAAGAGCGATAGTTTTGATACCAGTTTCAGCAACCTAAGACAACATATCTCACTGCACACACATAGCATATTCGTAATAGATAAGCTAACTGAAACTGAGGTATCAGTTTGGGGAAGCCATCTTCGCATGTCACAATCAAAAATAATCATGTCACTCAATAATAAAAGTTTGTAATTTTCTATAAATAATATGACTGTAAAGGCCTTCAGAGAAATAAATTTGACGAGGATAGCTATATATTGATAGGAATCTGAGTTGATGTACATGAAATGATAGAAAAGGCGCAAAGTGAGAAGACCACGCTCCACAGCTAATGGACAGTAGTGCTCGTCATTGTCAGAGATGTGGCAAGATTCGAAAGGCTTGCCAGCTGAGGGACTTATTCCATAACTAGCATCGGTGTACAGCAGGGGTACGCTCCAATTGCCAATTTCTCAATCACAAAATAGTGAGGTATTTACATTTTGTTGCCAGAAAATAGTGACTTGTCAAATCAAAATGTAACGAATTTCTCTTATCGCCGATGACAAAGACAAAATAATCAAATCTATGTTTGAATTGATCACAATGAGTCTCTCATAATCCTTCCTCAGGTCTTTTACATTACAAGTCAAAGTGATTCAATTGCAATGTGATTGAAATAACTGAAAGAAAGCTGCTTATTATGTGATTCTTCAGGAGACCGCATGCACATCGATGCCATTTCACTTGTTGTAGATGGAAATGAGATGCGGAGTCTGGACCATGAGAAAGCAAGCAGACGGAAAAGTGCTATGAACCTCTACTCGTAGACAAAAAGATGCAACGAGATCATTGGAAATAAATAGTTCGGGAGCTAGTGCGATGTTGTGCAGGGAACGAGGTTGACCCTGAAACATTTACAAAACATTGTATACTTGACTACCGCAAAACTGCACGTCTGCCGGATCATGTCGCTTGTCTTTCACAAATAGCTTGGATTGGAGGATTGAAATTGACATATTGATTAAAAACACGGTTTTAGTGAGTTTTTGACAGCAGATGTAAGTTGAAGACGCATCTCTTCAATCTGTTTTGCATATAGAGTACCTACAAATCATGCTCTTTCACATGAGTGATCGTTCGAAACAAATGAGAGAAATGCAAGTTTGTGCGTACAGACAACTTGCCTGGAGAGGAAATGACACAATTGCTGAAATTTCTGTGAGTATATTGTGAAGTCATTGAACATACGTCCATGAATACACACGTATGAAATATACGTAAATATACACGAATGATTTTGTTAAAGATTGAAGGTTTGCACGTCGGTGAAGTTATATCAAAATTTGCGCTTCGACGATTATCTATATTTCGCACCGAATTTTCGGATGACTGACCACCATCCATCTTCCAGGTGAACATAGCAATGAAATGACAAGCAGGTTTAAGTTAAAACGAACGAAAATCACTAAAAGTCAAGGTTGCATTAAGGCACAGTAAATGGACGGTAAGCTTGAATCCGTGCGATTGAAATTGTCATTCCACGCTAGATGCCAAGTTTCTAAAAGTGGACGCCGAGTGTAATTGGATTCTCTTGTGACGATCTCTGTATTGTTTCAGTCAATGCGATGACCTTCAGACAACGAATGTAGTGCCACAGCGGACTTGTCTTCCTGCATCAAGCATACAGCAGCTTTGTGTTGTTTTAGGCGGGTCTCCAGGGCATTGCTCGTCTGGTCTACATTTGGGTGTGCCTAAGGACCGACCTCAGGCAGACAAGAGTCGTTTACCGGATTCTTTGCAAAAACTGCCCTCTCTCGTTTGTGGGCCAGACGAGTAATGCCCTGGAGACCCACCTAAAACAACACAAAGCTGCTGTATGCTTGATGCAGGAAGACAAATCTGCTGTGGCACTACATTCGTTGTCTGAAGGTCATCGCAGTGACTGGAACAATGCAGAGATCGTCAAAAGAGAATCCAATTACACGAGAATGCTAGCTCTCCAACTAAAAAGATGCCGACTTTAAGCTAGCAATTGAAGAGAAACAGAAGCAAAAAAAGCGTGTAAGTATGAGTTAATGAATCACTGTCTATACATATTTTTAGAATTTTACTACGTTTTTTTTAAAAAATTTTCAAACGCAATTTGCGGGCGTTCTATGGCATTGCATGTGGTTGGTAGTGATGCAATTAGAACCGTGCTGATCGCCTTCTTCATGAAGTCATTTTTTGGCCGCCCTGGGGATAACGTTCCTCAGCAACGTTGTCCCACAAACTTTGGGTCGACATTGGTGATTGACTGGTGATACTCCTTAAAAATTTCAGATGAATCCTGAAAAGGTCCATTATTTCTCATCAAGACATCATAATTTATTGATTGCAAGAAATTCTGAACTCTAAACGGAAAAGAAGCGTCACAATCAACGTGATCGGCATGCCTAGGTTTAGAAGCAGGTCCTAGTAAAGCCTAATTGGATTATATCCGAGACCATCAAACGTAGAAGCTACAAGATCTGATAAAAATATTTGATTTAAATGATCATGCTCTTCACTTATAGGCTGCAATCAGTACTGTATAAAGCACAACATCTTGGAGAGTTAGCGACCCAGTTATAGAAAATCCACATCTGAGTTAAAGACTTCAATAAAACACCAAGATTGCTCGCAATACAGCTTGAATATGGGTACATCGATTTGCATGTACCTGAGATACTGGCTCTCCACAAAATGGTGTACATACACGCACTTCAGATAGCAACTTAAAACTAAAACGTCTGCAATTCTTGTAATGAATTTGAGTCAATTAGTGTTATCATCACTTGAAAAGAAATAGTAGACTCAATCACGACAGTGCTTTCATGTCATCAGCTTTACATTATCGTACCGTTCAAAGTACCTGAAAACCATGTAAATGATAACTGAATAAAAGCTGTTTATGAATCAGAATCTCTTTTTATATGACTAGGAACTTCCAACATGATAAAGTTTTCATTCCAGAGCATTAACCAAACGATGAAATTAGCTTTACAGTTCTGCATTACTTTAACAAGTATTGATACTGTGACAGCATAGAAACCGTGACGAGCGCATTCACCGCAGTTATGAATTTCACTGTATACTGACGGAATGATTCTCCAACTTAGCTCGCAACGAGAATATTGGCTTATCTTGTAATAAAACGATTTTCAGAAATACTTAATAGCTCTGTATGAAAGTGAAATGCAAAAGTGAAAACGCAGATTTAAAGCTATTTTCAAATAGATACATGTAGATACAGATGCTAAACGGGTGTGATTAAATGAAAATAAAACTCGTGCATCTTGTTGATAATCAACCTTCACGACCAAACAATTCATTCTCGTTGCAGATATGTGCTTCCATCAAATCAGATGCAATGTTTGCATGAGATGCATTTATGTGAGTTCAGAATAAACTTGAGGTATTGAAATACACGTAAACCAATTTTGACACATCAGCGTGGCGCATAATCGGATGTAAAAATACACGTTTCTCGCACGCATCACTCACATTCTCACATATCTTACAGTCAAATCACATCTCTTCACAGTCACATCTCTTCAGTCAAATTTATCACGCTTTCTCACGTTTCTCATATCTTACAGTCAAATCACATCTCTTCAGTCACATCTCTTCAGTCAAATTTATCACGCTTTCTCACGTTTCTCATATGCTGACCATCCCTGTGTTAGGTTACAGATTGGTTTTCTAGCAATAACGCCATAAACCGCCAAACAGAAATCGATAGCATTTACTATTCCCTTAAATATTATGCCACTGAAAAAGATCAAATTTCAAACATTAACCTCGTAGATGCAGAGGTCAACCTCGTAGCCTCTGAGAAAGAGAAGGGCCCATCTTAACTAGAGAAATAACCCTGAAGAAGGAAAGGTCCCTCCAAGATTTAAAAGGCTTCACTATTTCGTAGGAGCATCTTTCACTATATCCGTGGGTCCTTCTCTAAGAGAGATCATCATTCTTATCTCGTGCCCTTTTCTCTTTAGCTGAGGGACTCTCCTTTTTCTCAAGAGGGTTATTTCAGCGGACCGTCTCCTTTTCAGAGGAGCCTTCCTTTTCTGCATCTAGGGCCATAAGTACAAGCAAGTAGGTCTGCCAAACTTTAAGCAATACCAAATTTCTAAAGAATCGCTCTACAAGCCATAATTTACTTTTTCTAACCACTTTTTAAAAAAGCATGGAAAATCTATACATATAACAATTGATATTATACAATGTGTTCGCGCAAAAAATATCAGAATATCACAGAATTACGTTGGCAACATTTAATTGATAATCTTGGGATCGAACGCAGAGCAAGGTTGATTTTTCCAGGAAGTTTTGGACGAATTTCAAGCATAAAATAGGCTCAAGGGTGTTTGTAACCCTTCATCGTTGACTATAGCACCATTTTTTTCATAAAAATATTAGGCCTACCAATCATCAATAAAATTGACACAGTTGAAATAAATTATATTATCGGCAGAAAACTTGAATCTAATGTCTACGTAAAAAATAAAACTTGTTTTTTAAAGAAAACTACGAGGCATGTAAGTATCAACTGCCACAGAAACTGACACGTTGGTTACCAACAAATTAGAACCAACTACATGCTGAGATAGCTTCATCACTGAGAACAGTGAAAGCCAAATAATATGTACGAAGATTGAATACATTCTCTATTCGCTATACGTCCACGCATGGTAGGCCCTATTCATTGCCTGCATCAACTCTTCTTTCATTTTTAGTATTGAAGTAATATTTTCAGTGTTATATCAGCATAATATTTTCACATAGTAGTCTTCTAATGACGGTGGTGCATTAAGAGTAGTTGAGCAGTAAAGGATTTGCTGGAGAAGTCCTCATCGGAGACGTGCTCATTAACAGAAAAGACCCGCTCAAAAGATACGTGACCATGCGACTCAAGGAGGTAAATCTTCAAGAACTTACTCAAATGCATGCAGACCACTTCCAATTAGTTGCTAGTCGCCTTGTATTGGAACAATACACTGTTTTATACATGATCAAAATTGTCGAAGTTTTCTGATGATGGGAGGAAATCAAAACGACTGGCGAATGATGGGAATTCAAGTTCATAAATAAGATTGTGCGAGGGACTTTGACGGTTTGGCGCTTCTTGGTCTTATATTGGTGCTAATTTTCGTAATATTTTTGTTCTTAAATTTGTCATTAATTTCTTGGTTAAATTTATTTCGATGCTTGCCTGATCAAGCAATTTATTACTCCTTGTCATAAATTCGTTTCAGCATCATTGGCGAGACGTCGCTATCAAATCTTGCATTGGGCATATACAGAAATATGAATAATTGTTCAAATTTGATTGAGTATTCTATTTATCAGGATGAATTTGCAAACTGCCTATGTTTCGGTCCGCAATTTATCAGCATTTACTACTATCATCCTAATAGGGCACACGTGAACTGATGATTAAAGGCCGAGATATATCAAATCTTCAAGACGAGCGAGACAAAATTTATGTTTATCATCTCAGGGTGTGCACCTCAACAATGTTTCATTTTATACATTAGACATGGCGGGAAGACCCGCAGGAAACAACAGAGACAACCAACCAGAAAATACCTTAACCAGGATCTTTGAGGGACTAAGTGAGAAGCATGGAATAGATAACCTCAAGCCTGATGTCACTCATTGATTCCTAACAACTGATGGATGAATTCTTTTCCTACCAGACTTCCGATCACGATGGCTTCTCTTGCAACTTTTTACTGGAGAATTGAAAAAGGCAAAGGAAGATGCAGTACTCTGAGAAGCACAACCTCCATAAAATGTCATTTAAACCTAAATGATGCAAGGTATTCAACATTCGTACATGAATACTTTCCTTACACTTAAATTTCTGAATCAGATTTATTGGAACATCGACACAGTCAAGAATTCGCATACTATCATCATCCCAACTATGGTTATGCCCAATTTACCCAAAAACCATGCATTAAGTTCCCGAAAAAAATGATCTCAGACAATCCTTGCCTATACCGTCGCATGTAGGGATCTTGTTATCCTTCAATTCCATGCATGGTAAGACTTAAAAATAAGAGTGCAAAATCCTTGTCCACTTTTGAAATCTTTTATCTCATGACTCAGTCCTTCGGTCTAAACCTCCAAATTTTGAAATGATCTACATTGTACATACACAGGATAACAATGCATGATGACTATGTCGGCGACTGTTCACTTTCAAAGTTTTGCTTACAGAGCTGAATAGCAAAAAAAGTATTACTGAAGTGACGTTTAGATTCCACAAGTTCAAGCAGCATGATAGATACATAACAATGTGCGAGTGCGTGTTCGAGCGAATAAACCATAGTATAAAAAGAATCATTTTGAGAATTAGCAACAATGCAATAAAACTGAGATATTTGGCCCTCAAAAGCATGAAATAGGTCCCCAGGGACCCAAGTGCTCTTCAATTGTCTGAATATATTTTTATGTGAATATGAAAGTCTAATATTTCAGGGATTCCTTCATTTGTCATCAATAAATGTGTAACAGGTCAATCTTAATTTTGTATCTTTATTCTATCACACAACAGATAAAAAATATCAGCAGAAATGCTTGGGTTCCCGGGGACCTATTTCATGAACTAGGTTAGGTTTCTATGAAATTACATTTCTTTCTCGTTTAGTTTAGAATCTTCCACGATGATACATTATCCTATGACTGAATCAACCTGTTCCAATCATTGCATTAGTCATCCGTTGGAATTAGCAGGTAGGACCAACAACCAAACATAACGACCAAAAGACCGATCAAGAAGCGACGATTGTATCCTACGTTTCAAAAGAAATAAGAGTGCTATTCTGATGTCAACAATGTACCATGACAACGTGGATGAGAATACAGGCAAGCCTGACATCATTCTGTCTTGCAATCAAGCCAAGGGACAGCAGATGCGGTCGGTCAACTATGCCATTCATACAGTGTGCAGCGAAAGATGAGAAGTTGGTCACTGACATACTTTTTCAACCTGCTCACTCTGATAGGCATCGACGCCTTCATTATTTTCATCAGTTATAATCCACTATGGAACGCTTCAAACTTAAACAGAAGAAAGAAATTTCTATCTTAACATGGAATGATTATGGTCAGACCATATATGGAACATGAGACGCAGACTTTGACAGGTGTTTAACGTCCAATTCAAACTGCAAAGGTGATCTGTGTCAATGAAGACGGGAAGGCCTCAAGAACTTGAATGAATAATATATATCATAGTTAGTGATAATGCAGTCAATGGTAAAGCTGCAATCGGCAGAACCTAAATTCGAGGGTAGGTACATTAAGAACAAGTAGAATGATTTCATGCATCCGTATCCAAACACATTCAATAGATAACGAAGGAGCTGGCAAATCTTTGATTTCTTTCAAATACATGTCAATTTGAATATAAACACATACTCCTCCGCCACGTCTACCATCTTGTCAATCGGAGCGAACAGGCAAAGAATAGTATGGGAGGAGAATACTGTTGTTGTCAATGTTCGCGCTAAGCCACGACTCACAAATGGCGATAACTGATGGCTTACAGGAAGATGCAAAAATCGTCAATTCGTTTACTTTGGGGCATTATGATTGAATATTTGTCATGAAGAATAAGCTCGGCAATGTATGGCTTACTTCTTCTGAGCGTAGAAATATTAATGAAAATTTTTGATTTGACTTTGATAACGGCACCCTTATGAATTACCCAATCATTCCCATCTTTTTTCTTCGAATTCAGTTCTTCTCTTAGTCTTTTGATTTCATGTTGCTGTATAGAGGTTAAATCTGGATTGATGTAGACATTCCTGGTCGAGTTAGAAGCTCTTAAATATTTCCCTTTCCTTAGGACTTAGAACTTTTTGACTACATCACCACCTATCACTTTAAATAATCTCGAAGCTCCGTCTCTTGGTTTTCCAATTCTCATTAACTGAAGTGACTTATTATCTTAGACATCTATGGATTCAAAGACACTCTCTGCTTCTTGACGATCGTGTTCACCTCATTCGGTGATAGCTCCGTCACTTTTCTCGGATATTCCTGTTATGATTAGATTCGATTACGACGAAGACGATCTTCCATCTCCTGGAACATTTTATCCGGAAATTCAGAATTAAATGTTATCAAAACATCCTACATACATTTCATTTCTCGTTCATGTTTTACCGTTTTCTATTCAATAGCATCAATACGTTGCGAAATGATTTCAAGACGGTCATTTATCTCGTTTAAAGTTTGTACCAGCGTCGCATCAGAATCTTGTATAGGCTGTTTGATATCTGTTCGGTTTATTGCTGTCTCTGAGGTAGAGGGATTATATCGAGTGGCCTTTTAGAGTATTGATCAGTCATGATTAGTTAAACAGCAAAAACAATGGCAAAGTCGACTGCACTTAAAAATAACTGACTCGAACCTCCGACTTGAAGTTGAAAGTAATGCAACGATCAAAAAGGAGAAATTCCCATAAAAGTTCAGCAAGACATTGGAAATGTAGAGCATTAAACGATCGAGACAAGTCTATTACACTGCCCAGAATCCACATGGAAACAATTGAGGAAATTTGCAAAAATATGATCGGGGAAAAGAAACGCCGAGTGTTTAACGATTGAGACAAGTCTGCGCAGAATCTAGATAGAATAAATTAAGAGAAATTCTCTAAAATTCGTGGGAAAGGTCTCCAACGTTCTATCAATTCAAGCTTCTCGCTCTACACAGAGAAATTCATGCCCAAAATTTAGAAGAGGGGACAAGAAAACGTTGACCATCTAATAATAAAGGGGAGTCTCTCGCTCTTCCCACATAGAATAATCTGATAAAATTCATTTCCCAAAAGAGCTGAAATTGGGAACAATAAAACGACGTTGCATAATTCGAAAATTAATCTCTCACTTATCACACCAGAAGAGTAGAAATTTTGATAATCTCGGAAAAATAGGAGAACTAGGATACGTTCTGAAAATAGATCGCAACCGAAAAAATATGAGAAGTTTCCAAAAAATGGGAACAATAGGAACAATAGGTACGTAAGGCAGGTGGCTGATGTCCCAGAAATTGCAAAATAGTCAGATTTCCCAATATTTCAAATACTTCTCTAAGTTCAAGTTATGCACGAAATGTCGACTACCCTTAATTTGAGGGCAGGTGAATCTGCATCTACCGATGAGTAGAAAAAACATAGATTCAAAAATGAAAAAACGTTCGCTTGGTAAAAGACCATACAATTCATCAGTATCTCAAGAAATACAACAAACACACTCATTGTACTCAAAGTAGTGGCACCTTAAAAAATACCGGCTTGTGCTTGCGAAAGAATACAATTTACGAAGTAACATGCAGTGTCTGCAAGAACATTTGACACGTGATACATATAACACCTACGTTAGACTTTTTTATGAATTTGAGATTGAGCGATTTTTATGAAAAATGGTCAAAATTTTCAAATTTATTTTTATTGTATTAATTGAATGTATGAATCATCATTGATCTGTCCAAATTTCATGTTAATCTGACAACTATAAGTACGATATATATCCGTCTGGAAAATAGTACTTTTTTATAACCTTATAAAAATCTTCATAGAAGTATCCATGAAGTCAGTCGTGCCTATACACTTATCTAAACGGAAAATCAAGACTTTTGACACTATAATGGCATCTCTGGAATATAATTATCTTTACGTTTTAATAAATTAAATAATTCACGTTTTAATGATATTACGCCAATTCAAATTTGAGTTGAATAAAATCGATTTCAGAATTTCAGCATGAAGAATAGAGAAGACGATATATTCTTTGGTTATGAGTTTTGTGGATCGGACAACGATGATAAGATTCAAGTTGATCAAGGAAATTATGGTGTTTCGGAAGAACCTGAAGGTATATATAGAATATGATGCGACTACTGAAAAGAACTAATGATATTAAGAAGAGTTCATGAAAACAAAATTTTTGATGATAGAATACATACTTGGTTTCTTTTATTCCAGATTATGATGGATTGTTCGACACGAAGATATGGAACAGCAACCAACAACATCAAGCCAACTTCAAGGTAATTGTAGACTTAAAGATTTTGCATGATAGTATTAATTAAGCCTATAAAAATACACAAAATTTTGAATTTTTTGAATATCTCTATGAAAGGGCATTTTTAAGCAATAAAAATACTGAAAATTTTATGTTAACGAATGAATGGAGATAATTGAATCGAAAAAGTTAACATTTTTAGCTCCTAGACACTGTTTATTGTTTTACACTTTGGAAATTCATAAGATAGGTGTTCTTCGGAACATCATCATTATTGATTTATTAAAGTTATACTAAATATTTCTTATCTTATTTTTCATCTTTTCTTTATCTTTCAGGTTCCCCAGTAGTCCTCAGTCGTCGAGACCTAGACGTGAGCTCCCCTCCTGAAACCGAAATAGATTCTGATCACCAATTGATTGAAAGGAAAATGTCCGCCGGATGCAAGTGCAACGTTGACCACTACCATGGACTATCACCTGATGACATTTATGCTTCTCGTTTGGCTCAGCGTTCTCTTTGTTTTGAGGAACGATCTTTAAGAATTCTTTCTCAAATTCATGTCTACATGAATTTACCAAATACTAAGACTACACCAACGAAGAGAGTAAAGTCTTACGCTTTTCAAAAACAGAACGTCTGCAGAGAAGTTTGGGGTTTTTGCAATTACTGTTACATTGATCTTCTAAGGAAGTTACAACAACATTATGATGAACGTGGAATAGAGAAGCGACTCCATGGTCTTTCGGGGACAGTACCAAAGTGTAAACAGACCATAAACGCTGATGATGTTATGGCAATCGTCAACTTCATTGATTATATGGGACGACGCTATGGAATCCCACATCCAGGATCAGAGAAGGTATTTCTGGAGAGTAACATAACTGCTAAGAAAATGTTCTGGTTATTCCAATCGCATTACACAAAACAAGTATCACGATTCACTTTTCGAAGGATTTGGGTACGCTACAGGCCATTGGTTCAACGTATGACTCCACGAGTAGACGTGTGCCCTGAATGCGAGCTTTTTCGAGATGAGATCAGAATTGCAAACTCAGTCTCCAGAGCAAATCAAGATGAGGACATTCCATCAGACGAAGAAGATATCTCAACGGTTATGCTGCAGTTCCAAGCTCACCTAGCGTTAGTGGATTTGTCTCGCCAATGTAACTTAAGATGGCAAACTGAAGATATTGGTGATACCTGCACCCTCTTGACTGTTGACTTCGCCCAGAACGTTCAACTACCTTCATATGCACGACAAGCGGGACCACTTTACTTCCTAGTTCCATACCGAGTCAACATTCTTGGAATTCTCGATGAGCATGCAAAGATCCAGTACAACTTTCTGATAGGGGAAGGCTCTACTCCTGGAGAAGACAACACAAACTGTCACAATGCGAATGTGATCTTGACGTCACTCACGGAGATCATCAACGAGCAGCCAATTAAGCCTGTGCTGAGAATTCAAATGGACAACTGTGCCGGGCAAAACAAAATTAAATTCGTTGTTTGTTTATTTATTTACCTCCTTCGTGAAACTATCCAACTGGAACACATCGAAATTGGTTTCATGCAACGTGGTCACACACGGTGTGCGGTTGACGCCAACTTCGGTAATTTGAAAAAGACCTATCGAATCAATGATATGTCAACAATCGATGATCTAGGCTTGCTTGTTACCAGAAGTTCAAAAGTGAACACTGTCAGATATTCAAAAAGCAAATGGACGGATTGGAGAAGTTTTGCAACTGAGAACCAACTCAGACGAATTCCCGACATCACAAAGTTTCATTACTTATGCTTCTCGAAGTCAGAAAGTTGTATCAAGCTTAGGGGTAAAGTTCAGCCAAACACAGAACTATTAGATATTCCCCTGAACATTCCCGATTGTTTCGTCCCACCAAAGCAAATCAAAGCACCTGGACTTTCAGTCAACCGATTCAATTATCTGATGAAAAGATTTTGCCTTTTGTTCAAAATCGCGATAAAAAATCGTATCAACAGATGCTTCTGAACGATCTTAGACAGTTCAGTTGTCACGTGGCATTGAATAGACTTTAAGAGTTTGCTAGTTTTGTCAAAGTTTTGCTATGTAAGTCTATGTTGTCTAGTTTTGTCATATTAATTATGAAAACAATTTGTGTTAAAGAAAATAAACGTTTGTTTTTTTCTTCCAGTCTATATTGCACATAGGCGATGTTGACATTATACGAGAACTTTCCTTAATAACCGGATGTTTTTTTTTGCTGATTTACACCTAAATTTAAGATATAGATAAAAATTATCATAATGATAAGAGATAGTCCAATAAAAAAACAGTTAAAGCTACTCTAAAAGTTTTGTGGGCGAGGAACTGCTTTATACGGTAACAAAATCTGATGAGAAAACTTTAAACGGCTCTCCTGTAAAATTTTAGTTTAAAAAAAAATTAAAGTAGTCAACTTTAAATGACTAACTTTTTTTCAAAGCATCCAATCCAATGGAGACTTTTTTAAAATGAAGAGAAAGATCTAAATTATATGAAAATGTACTTATCTCAATTTTCATAGAAAAGTTCTAAGATAGGTGTTCTATGGATCGCGTGTCATTTACATTGGAAGCACGATCAGATTTCTTCACACAAGGATAAAATAACACTTGACCAACAACTCCAACTCTGTCCAAACATCTACGTTCTTGCAATGCCACCGATATTTCAGTCAAATTTCTTGCATCTGACAAAGACAGCTGCCAACATCAGAATACGAGAGCCACTTTACATTAAGAAACTGAAGCCAGAAATCAACAATAAAGACGAACAAGATGCCTTCTCTGAATTTCTTTAAGTTAAAGTTTTCATAATTTCTCAGTATTTTTTCCATTGTAACTTAAGTCACTCAACCGACATGTCCCATTTTTGTAGATATTCAGACATGCCATGATCTTTATTATTGTCTATCTCTATAGGTTAGTATATACTTTCAGTCTACTCGGGAATAGAATGTAACTTCCTAAGATTTGATTAATTTCCAACGTACATGCATAGATCATCTGCTTCAGATGATGGCCTAAGAAAATGTCGAAATTAATGATAGAAAATTATTACCAAATTGCTTGCTTGGTTTCCCAACAAAAACTTACAAAAAAATATGAATAACCAAGGCCTCTTCAGCACGAGTAGAAATTGAGATCTCATGCTTCGGGCTGAGCTATGGAGGAAAACTACACAATCGAAAAAAGCCAGTAGTCACAACATCTTGGTCATTATTTTCTATGATTTTTTATGGCTAAGAATTTTTTATTATCTTTTCATTATTTCGTTTCGATTTTTTGTCTCAGAATGGCAAATGTTCTAGTTACCTGCATGGTTGCATCATCCACGCCGTCGTGGCCTAGTGAAATCGGTGCGAGCTCATCTACACTTAAGAAATTCGACTCGATTCTTTCCTTGGTCAGGCGAGTGCGAGTGGAGTTGGGGAAATAAGGTTTTTGGACTTTTCTTAGTCTAATTGAAAGTTTACATCTTCTGTAATTCCTTCCATTACGACCGGCCCTTGTTGTCAATGATAGCTACTCAGGTGATGCTGATCAACAATGGGTCACAAGACGAAAATGATGCAGGTCGATCAATAAGCTTATCGCGTTACTGTTTGCGACTATCGATGGTGCACATCATCAGGCGACTGAACATAAAATCTTGCTACTCAAGATCCGTAATTCACGAGATTAAACCGCTATAATGACAACGATCATGATGCTGACGTAAAAATCATGATATATCACAATGTTCTTAAAAAATCACACTGTCAATTAAACAGTCGTCAGAGAGGCTAAGTCACTTCAACTGAACACAGAATCAGAATTGTCTCCAAACTGCCGGTGAGCTGAAATGTTTTATAGTTCGTTTTCAAGCTAACAGAAACTTAAGAGCAATTCGAAATGTTACAATTCGTCGAACTTTTGGTCTATTTAAAACATTGAAAGAAAAGAGCTCGTGACAAAATTTGGAAACGTCAATCAGATCAATAACCTTCAATTTAAGTCTTAATTCAATGAATTACACAAAATTAAGATATTTCTTAACATAATTTGCTAAATCACAGATTACAGACTCAGCTGCGACTACGCTCAATACTGGGTTAGGTATACTTAGCGCAAAAGCCAAAATGAAATTTTTAGCGCAAAGGCTATAACTTTTTAAATACTGAACCGTTGCTCTTCCTACTTTAAATTCAGGTCAAGTGACGACTGATCTACATCATTCTAAAGTTTTTCGCTCTGATATCGTCTACTTTTCTAGAAATACTCAAAAAATTAGCAAAATATGAGGAAATAACAACGTTTTTGTACCGCAAAGGCCAAAACTCATTCATTTCTTAACGGATTGACCTGAAAATCGGTGTATATGCTTAATAGTGTATTTTCTCTATAAATGTATGGTTTCAACCTAAAACTAAGCACCGTTACTTATCCAGACCACTATAAAATAACGATTTATCTCAAAACAATGAAATTTTTTCACATCAAATCAAATATTTTAGAAACCCCTTCCAGAAACCCGCGCTCAAGGCAAAAGAAGTACACACTTCGTAAATGCAAAGTTTGTAGAATTCTGTGATCACTGGACCGATATTAGCGCGTGGGGACACTTTTAAAGCTTTGCTTTCCTAACGAAAATTGGATACCGTTCACCGCAAAGGCCATAACTCAGATATGTGACAATCTGACTGGCGCTCAAGTCAAAAATATATAAAACATATACACAAATGAAGATATCTTGAAGTTTTCAGAGGATCACTGTCGATCCTTAAGTCCTGAGAGTCAATTAAAACTGATAACCTGCTTCGACGCCATGTCTTAAAAACGTCAGATATCAGCAACTCGATGTAAGTAGAGCTTGAAACTCGGCACATACAAAAAACATTTTCTATTACACTGTTTGTAAAAGTTCTGTTTACTCAATGTAAATTATGTCGAAGATGACAACAGTTTAAGGAAGACACAGTTTTTCTGGTCAAGAACTCAAAAAATTAGCAAAATAAAGATGAACAACGTTTTTACCCGCAAAGCCCAAAACTCCATCATATTCTTAACGGATGACCTAAAATCTGTATATGCTTAATATTATTCTCTATAAATTAGGGTTCAAACCTAAAACAAGCACCGTTACTTATCAGACCACTATAAAATAACGATTTAATCTCAAAAACAATAAATTTTTTCGACATCAAATCAAATATTAGAGAACCCCTTCCAGAACCCCGCTCAAGGCAAAAAAGTACACACTTCGTAAATGCAAATTGTAGAATTCTGGATCAACGGACCGATATTACGCGGGGACAACTTTGTAACTTGCTTCCAACGAAAATGGGATACCGGGTCACCGCAAAGGCCATAACTCAGATATGTGACAACTACTGCGCCTCAAACAAAAATTTATAAAAAATATACACAATGGAAGATAACTTGAGTTTTCAGAGGATCACTGGCGATCCCTTAATCCGAGAGTCCATAAAGTCCTGATAACCCTGCTACGAATACCCATGTCTTAAAAACGTCAGATATCAGCAACTCGAATGTATATAACTTGAAACTTCCCGGCACTTACAAAAAACATTTTCTATTACACTGTGTTAAAAGTTTCTGTTTTACCAATTAAATATGTCCGAAGAAGGTCAACTGTTTGAAGGAAGACACAGTTTTCTGTCAAGTATAGATGTTAACTGTAAAATGTGCCAGTAGCCAAAATTCGAAAAAACTGCCTAGCCAGAAACTTTTTTGGATTTCAATATTTTTCAAAGATTTTTTCAGAAAACGATAATTTCTAGATGTCTAAATATCGTAGGCTTAAAATTTCAAAATACAGACAATTATTGACAATTCCTACATTAGTGAAAAAAGGCCAAGAAGCAACGATGCCGGTAGCCATAACTTCGTTAAAACATCGTAAATCCAGACGCAGTAGCCACAGTGCATAAATGAAGATGCAAGGATACGAGTACACCATAAAGAGTGTTCGGCAAAACACATAATCCCTCCTTTACTGATCAAAAAACCAACGGAATTTAGCGCTGAACTTTGGTAAACTGTATGCAGTCCAAGCCAAAATGCGAAAAAACAATGCCCAAGTTACCCATAACTTTTTGGGATTTCAAATATTTTTCAAAGATTTGTTCAGGAAAACGGATAATTCGAAGATGTTCTAAAATACCTCCGTAGGCTTAAAATTTCAAAATATACGACAATTATTTGACAATTCCTACATTAGTGAAAAAA
>CAJQUW010014563.1:0-122114 GCA_907163375.1 Prostheceraeus crozeri | reverse complement strand
TGGATGCTGGGGTCTCGGAGACCCCAAATAATTTATTAAGCATAAAATTGTTTTTTTTCGAATAATTTCAATGAATATCGATGCTGACGCTTCTGGCCAGTCATAAGACCAAAGTATGGCTTAGCATTGGCTAAAATGTTATAGTTCAGGGTGATACAAAAGTCGAATTACAATTTTATGCATTTTCAGTGACCATAGCAGCGAATTTTCAAATTGAAGTAAAGTCGTGGTTCACAATTGTGCATACAATTTTGATAAAGTCATTTTTAATAAGTTTTTAAGACATTTCTGTACATTTCTTTCGCTTGATGCATGCGTTTCTTAGTTACAATCAAAAAACGACTTTCCAGATGGTAGTTGAGCTACAAGCATGAGTGCAAGTTATCAAGCGGATTGCGTTTATCATGTATTCCCGGGTAAAGAAATTGAGGGCAACTTATGAACAAAGGGAGTAAGTACAAAGGATTAAAACTAATGATAGGAAATTTCTTTCATTCCAACTCATTTAATTCAACCAAATTGCGCAATTTCAAAGACTTTAAAACAATGGGAAAGAGCTGGCATTATAATGGACCTAAACTCTTTTATTGTCTTGATTTTTAAGCGACTGATTAGCTTGATGAGCACTGATTGTCTTGATAACCCACTGAAGATGAAGACGAGAGTCTTTGAAATTGTACAATTTGGTTGAATTAAATGAGTCGCAATGAAAGAACTTTCTTCTCGCTACCAAGACTGGGAACAATGTATCATTAAAAAACATTAATGTTCGATTTGTTGTGCTAAACCAGTCCTGTAAATAGTAGACCTGCTAATTCGCATTTTTTGTATCTTGAGATCAGACTTTCATAGTCCGGCAGCCAGAACGAGTTTCTGCAGGGAGCGAGGACGAAAACGAGACTTTCACAGAATGATGCATACCCTATGCCGATTTCTAGTGAGTTCTTCTTCTTGTCAGACAAAATCAAAGAAAAACACATGTAAATCCAATAGGAAGCAGATTGCAGTTTTTGGTTAAAATGAAATTTTGTATGTTTTCTCTGATTAAACGAAAAGTATTAAGCCCACAGTCAAAATTTTTGACATGGAATGCCTTCAGGTCATTTCCTATGATGCGCATGGGCTTTTATCATGCATCTAACCGGCAATGTGTGTGAGAATGTGGTTGAATGTGTATAAAGTTGCTTAAAATGTTTGTGTTTGCCGACATTGAAAGGCTCGCCAAATCTAAACGTGTTTAGCTTTATGGACAGGGGTGCATGTAAATGAAAGGAAATGACCCGAAGACATTCCGTGTCAAAAATTATGACTTTGGGCTTCGTACTAGGGTGGATCAAAAATATCGAAATTTTGAAAATCAAAATTTGGGTGGTCAAGTCTTTGGTCTGTGGTTATTTTGAACTCCCATGCAAAATTTCAGTAAACTTGGACAAGGTCTACTATCCCCACAGTGACCATCTATTTGTTGACTATTTTCTTTTTTTAGTTTTTTCGTCAATTTACGTTAGTTGAAGCTGTATTACATAGTACTTCCTAATGAACTAGAGCCTTGAAACTCTAGGTGCAAGTACATGTTGACAGCCTCTTTTGATTGAAGCAAAAATTTAGATGACTCAGGATATCGAACTCCTACTGAAAGACCTCTAAAGTTTTCAAATTTTCAAAATATGACCAAAAATGTGATTCTTGCAAATTTTGAATTTGACACTTTCTTGTCGTGAATTCGAACCAACATTGTAGAGACTAGATTTTTAGGAGCGTGAAGGTGCGAAATGCATCTTGTGGCATTGCGAGTATATGCTGACATAAACCGCGTGTGTACACGTCCTGTGTTTTGCACATAGGCCTACTGTGTTTTGTGATAGGCTAGACCCAAATCATTATTCTTTATTTCCCTTTTAACTAAGATCTGGTGACTGTAGTGTAGACGCTGAGTTCTAGCAAAAACAGTGATTTCAATGATGAAATTGAATATTCCTTTGAGCAAACTGATATGAAGTGTTTGCTTTTTGCTGCTGCAGCTCATACTACTGGCCATTTTGCTGGTGTATGCTGTCCTTCAAGCCAGTCTATTCCCCACTCTACGGAAAGCTCTGCTATCTATCCATGTTAAAAGGTTGACGCAACTCATTTGTCCACGGTGATGACGTCGAACCGCTATTATACATTTGGAGATAGAAGTTGCTATAGAGACCGATCATAGATATCTGTGGCTGCGAAATGTTGGTTAATCTTGGTGTTAATGACTTCTACTTCATTAATCTCTTCATTTTTTTCATTTTTTTAAACAAAAATGTGGCATACCAATGGGAGGCAACTGCAGTCCTTTGTTAGCAGATCTTTTTCTACTACACTGTGAATTCTGTTATATGAGAGATATTGTTTCTGAGGAAAAGATAGGACTAGCACGTTTATTGTCATACACTACCAGGTATATCGATGATTTATGCATCTTCAATTATAAACATTTTGATAAGATTATTCCTAGAATATATCCCCAAAGTCTGGTAGCAAACAGGAGTGGCAACAATAATAAAGAAGTAGAATATTTAGACGTCAAACTGAGCATAACTGACTCTGGATTAAATACATCAGTGTATCATAAAGTGGATTATTTCAGTTTTCAAGTAACTCTTTTGACCTTCCCTGAAAATAACATACCTCGGAAAACAGGAATTAATGTATTTAGTAGCCAAATAATAAGATATGGACGTATTTGCTCTTCATTAAATGATTTCATGGATAAAACCAGAAACACCTTTACGCTACTTCAGCACAGGGGTTATACCGAAACCGAACTGAGACTTTCCGCCGAAAAAGCTTTACATAAGCATAAATACATTTTGAGAAAATTCGGACTGTACTCAGCGAGACAGATCGCCTCATCTTGCCTAAAAGCCAATACATCGAACTGTTAAATTATAATTTTGGAGGCTGCATGATTCATGCAGGGCCCCGCTCGAATGGGTCTGAGTGTTCAGGAGCAGGGGCCGAAACACGAATCCTATTCGAGTTCTGCTGATGACCTCTTCTATTGACTGATTTTGACGGACGCTTTTTGACATTAATGCCTTGAAGCAACTTTCCTGCCCGGCTTCCAACGTAGGGAAGATAAGGTCCGGGGCTTCATGGCATCTTGTTGACGGCTACCCAGATATTTCGTTTGACTGCAATTATTCGTTCACTATTTCGATAGTCTGCATTTCCTCGTTTACATGTTTATTGTTGGACATTTTCTGGTAATTGAAAATATTAAACTTTATTTCTGTAGAGAACGCAACAATCAGTCCTTCTCAGGATTCATCGGTATCTTTAATTTCATCTTTCTTCTTCAAACTGTCTCACTCTGTAATGGGATCCACCTGTATAGGATTAAATTCCTCGTGAATGAAAATACCACACCAAATGTCATTACGTAACAGAGATTAGGAGCGATAGAATTGGGAGGCACAACGTGTGTCCTCTTCAGCCTTGTAATAGGATAATTGTTGTCAAATCAACGTAGAATGAAACAGTTTTTACGCTATTTAGTAAGCATCTCACACATTAACTTAGACATTTGAAAATCACATAATTTACGTAAGTTGGTAATGCATTCCTTGAGCAATTTTACTTCTGTAAGCGTTTTACTGTAAGAATTGACTGTTTAGATGTAGATATATTAAGTATGTTGGTATAAATTCATACCTCTTTCGCGATAGTACAGTTGCCTAAATGATTGACTGATTTTAATTTGCTGGTTTCTCTGCAAATTGTTGCGATCGGACACAAATCACTGCATTTTGGGTCATCCTGCACAGCTGCCTGCCAACACTCTTCCTACCACACGCGAGGCTCTTCAGCACATGAAGCTTCTGAAGCAAATGAAACCACCAAAGGAGCCTATTATTAACTTGGCTGTTGAGACAGCGAAAAGTGTACAGGCGATCTGGGAACACTGCAGCATTCCAACATCAACATGCACTCACACAATTGGTACAAGACTAGCGAAACTTTATGGTAAAGCAATGGATGTGAATAAGTGGCAAAAGACTAGATCAAACTACACTGCTGTAGTGGCATCTTTGAATGAGAAATTTGATTCACTTTTTGACATATGCTCCTGCAAATGTAGACAATTTGCCCACTGTTCCTGCACACGGAAGGTTCCAATCAGTGAACGAGAATTTCTTCAAGACCAGACGTCAACACGCCATATGTATGTAGGCAGCATTGATGTCTTAGGCACAAAGAGGACACAGCAGAAACATTATCGAGAGGCATTGGAGACATCTACTTCAGAAACGACGTCAGCCCAAACAAAGAGATGCTACAACACCTCTGAAGAGAGAGTCTCTGCTATACGACTGGATTCTGAACCAACAGTCAAGCCACCAAAATGTTTCCCTACCGTTTCAGTATTGGCAAACCGCTATGGGGTATCGAATACGGCAGCTGCTGCTTTATGTTCGGCCACCTTGAAGGATGCAAACATTGAGAAGGTAGTTGATCGCAGCAAGATTATGCGTGATAGAAAAGTCACACGTCAGGCAACACTGACATATCTTTCCTGAAGGCTCTGTATTTTGATGGAAAGCGTGCAGATACACTTATGAAAGAGCAACAAAATCGAAAGAGTGTGAAACAGGAACATATAGTGCTTGTTGGGGAACCCAATTGTGAATATCTTGGCCATATTTCGCCTGAAAGTGGATCGGCTGAGACAGTCGCAAGAAAAATGCTGGAATTTCTCAAATCCAAGACAACTACGATTAAGTAAGTAAATCAACATTTTTCTGATATATAAAATGTTCATGACATTCAGCAACATTTTCTCTTTCAGTTGGCTGCGATGTTACCAATGTCAATGTTGGTGAGACTGGAGGCGTTATAGCATTGATAGAAGGCGCAATCAATCAACCGGTGCACTGGTGTATATGTCTTCTGCACTTGAATGAGTTAGTTGCCTTTGCGTCATCTGATGGAGTTTTTGGATGGTAAATCAAGTGGCCCACGGTCATACACGGGAAATCTTGGTAAGGAGCTCAACAGTTGCCATGAACTTCCTATTACAGATTTTCAGCCAATTGCAAGTCCAGAGATGCCTGTTGTGCCACCTTTCATCATGAAAACACTGTCTACTGACCAAAGGTATCTGTATGAGATGGTGCAGGTAGTAATTACTGGGAGAACACCATCCAAAATAGTTTCACAAACACCAGGCCCACTCAATCATTCACGGTGGGTAACAACTGCATCCCGAATTTTGCGATTGTGTACCTCTACCTGATTCCAAACTGAAAATACTGACAAAGTATGTGATCAGAGTTTATGCTCCGTCGTGCTTCCTGATCAAAAGGAATCCAGCCCTCCATTTTGGTACCGCACACTTCATCTGGCTGTGGAATGGCATCCGAGCTACTCTCATTAACTACAAGGCAGCTCAAGGAAAGCATCTGGATGTTCTCAGAAGAAATTCCTTCTTTGCTCATACTGAGCAGCTGATAGTTTGCATGTTGGGAGACGAAGACATAGAGACTCGGCATCAAGGCCTACGGTACTTACAGCAGATACGAGCAAAAGAGATTGCAAACGACGGTAGAAGGTTTTTCACCAGACCGGAGTTGAAGGGTGATGGGCAGCTGTCTCATGAAACTTTATGGCGTTCAAATAGTCAGAGGAATGACCCACCTGTTTTGAAGGGAACTCCTCTTTGGACTTTGAGGCAGCAGGTTGAGTCAGGACCAATCACCTTCGCTCAATACCCTTGTCATTCGCAGGGCGTTGAGTGAATGGTCAAAGTCGTAAGCGAAGCAGCATCAGCTGTTTCCGGTGCTGAAACCCACGATGGTTGGATCCGAAACACTCTCAACAGTAGAGAACTGATGCCATCATTTGACTCCAAAAAGGACTTTCGTGCTTGATCCCATTCTGTGTGCGTGTATTTAGTTGATCAAAAATATTTTATTTTAGATGTTGCAACTGTGATACCTCTCTAACTCAAGAAAATGGTGAAGTAACCAATCAACACCGCAGCACAGGCCTATTTCCTTCACACCTAGAGAGCAGGGACATAAAGGGCCAAGAGCTACAGTTTAAGCTCACTTATTTTCATCAATTAAATCACTGCTCGCTTGAAAATAGCGGTTATAGAGGATGTCTGCCACAGGGGAAATCCATAAAATTATGTGCATGTAGGCCTATTTTATGACAATAGCCTATACAGAAGGCTCACGTGCAAAGCACAACAGACCTACGATTGACAGCCTCTATCAATCAAAAGAGGCTGTCAAAATGTACTTGCACCTAGAGTTTCAAGGCTCTAGTTCATTAGGAAGTACTGTGTAATACAGCTTCAACTAACGTAAATTAATAAAAACTAAAAAAAAGAAAATAGTCAACAAATAGATGGTCACTGTGGGGATAGTAGACCTTGTCCAAGTTCACTGAAATTTTGCATGGGAGTTCAAAATAACCATAGACCAAAGACTTGACCACTAAAATTTTGATTTTCAAAATTTCGATATTTTTGATCCACCCTACTTCGTACTTTTTGTTTAATTAGAGAAAACATAGAAAATTTCATTTTAGCCAAAAACCACAATCTGCGTCCCATTGGATTTACATGTATTTTTCTTTAATCCTGTCTGACAACAGGAGGAACTCACTAGAACTCGGCAGACGTGCCTATTCGTAGCAGACATAGGGTGTACATCACTCTGTGAAAGTCTCACTTTCGGCCTCTTTCCTTGCAGAAACTCGCTGTGGCTGCCGGACTATTCATGTCTGCAAACATTTGATTATCATTGTCGAGCAGACCTATTTTTAGAGGCAATTAATTGTTCGGAAACAGATGTTGATGACAGTTAATAACCTAAAAATCTTGATTCCAGCAGTAGAAGACATGAAATTGTCGATCTAACCATTGTCATCCACTGGAAACCGCCACCGCTGAGGCAACGTTGTCATGGCAGCGCATGTTGAGTGTCGCATTTCGGAGCAATTGACCATCAACGAATATCTGACTTCCATTTCATCCTACTACGACAGATAAAAACAGAAAGGTCGGATCTCTGCAATCGCAAACCTGGCGAAGAAATACTATTTGTTATCATCTAGATGAGTGTTAAGCAATCCCTGCTGATGTAAAGAAAGAAATAAATAGAGAGAGAACTATTGAACTTTTTGTTGTAAATCCAAGTACAGGATTTTACACTGCTGTAAACCGTAGACCGACAATTATCCTACACACTGTAAACTGTAGACAGCCAAAAATCAGACAAAATAACAGCCAAAATGATCAGACAATTGCAACAGACAGCATCAGACAATGTACAACCAAAAGTGAACAACCAAAAACAACCAAAAGTTCAGAGCAGACAAGATGACACAACTATTCGCCAAAATATCAGACAAATCTGTCTACTTTTCTAGAAGTATTGTCTTTCAAACTCAAAGTGTTTAAATATGATTAAACTATTCAACATCAGCTAATGGCAATTAGTCACTCCTAATCACATAGATTCTAACTCTGCTCCACTCATTCACACTCACATTATGAACAACTCTGATACTGTACAAGTCCGTTGTGTCAAAGTCAACTTTAGGGAAGCATATAGACCCTTAAAAGCTGTAAAAACACTGTAAAAACAGAATTAAAAGATGGCATCAATACGTCAAATATCCAGACTTGTTATTGTCATGCCTCAAGGTGTATACAAAGAACTCTACTTATTTACAACATTGTACATGTATATTCTATAATTGAAAATTATCGAGGATGCCATCCAATTTCATTAAAAGTCTATATATCAGTCATAAGTAGTATGATAGGCAGTAAACGCAATAATGTAAATTAGTTCGTGCGATGAGTCAAAAATTGTCTGACAAGCAGGAAATTTGTCTGATAATACGCAGTAAGTGCCAAAATACTGATGTGGCTCACAAATTGTCCGATAAGTGGCTGTTTACAGTTTACAGAGCAAAATAACTGACAAAATCAACCGACGATTGTCACCTCCAGTATCCTGAGACAGCCGACGAATTTTTAGGCTCTCCACCGACGGAATTCTGTAGGCTTTTGTCGGCTATCACTTTATTTATATTATTTGTATTATCATTTTCTTAATAGTCTGTGAAGATTGAGATCGAATATTCTATAGGGTACTTTTATAGAACTTATAGAACCAGCACCTCCTAAATCACACACTAAAACAAGACACTATTCGTAACTAATAAAAAAATCCTGTAGGATTAATAGGGCCCTATTAAGTACCCTATAGGGTACTTTTGCTCAATTTTATGCAATCTTGGAATTAAATTTCATAGTGCAGGTAGAAGAATATTGAAGATTCGCTTTTTTACGAA
This sequence comes from Prostheceraeus crozeri, assembly GCA_907163375.1. NCBI lineage: Eukaryota > Metazoa > Platyhelminthes > Polycladida > Euryleptidae > Prostheceraeus > Prostheceraeus crozeri. Next base: position 113,768 of record CAJQUW010014563.1, on the reverse strand, counting down.
ATATACTGCTCTGATTGAATTATTTTGACATCAGCTATAATTCATTGCTATTCATTTTGTCGCGCTTTGCCAGTTATTGATAGGTGTTCAGTGGCAATCATCCTACGAAACTAACAATGACCGACACAATAGATTTTGTAGGATAAATATCTGTCAATTGTCAGTCAACGGTTTACAGTGTCCATGTCAGCGACACTGACAGAGCTATACAAAAAGAAAATGGGAAACATTCTTGAAGTTATAAAATGAGTATTTACAGCATCACGAAAGAAAGCTGTACTATACAATACACAATGTTATTTACGTAGACAGTTTATAGATACAGTTTGCGCAAAAGGGAGAACTCGATTACAGAAGGAATTTAGAAAGGCTGTTGTGTTTGTTGTAGGTTTTGTGGTGTTGAAAACATGTCGTCTTCTTCTGTGATTAGTTTGGTTAGTAAGTTCTGTACGTAGGGGATGTCGTGGGCTTCGTAGAATGTTTTGAACGGTACAATGATCTTCTTTTGTAAGCATGTCTTGTGCTTTGTGAAGAACGGGTCAGAAAGTTGTTTCTTTTTTGTAATGGAATTGAGATCGCTACCATAAACTGATATGCCGTACCGTATTCTTGTAACTATGAGGGACTCGAAGATTTTGTCTATTTCTACTATTGAAAAGTTATTGAGTTTGAGGTCACGGATTATGTACAGAAGGGTCTTCAGGTGGGCAATGTGTTTTTTAACATGGATTGTGAAGATGTGGTCACTTTGCAAATGCATTCACAGGATTTTTACATTGGAGAGGGTCTCAAATTTTTGATTCGTGAAGTCGCAGCTGCAATTGGGATAGCGTTCGTGTAGACAAAATCGGATGTGATTTGTTTTCTCTGAATTCAGTTCCATTTCATTCTTCGCAGACCATTCCTTGATATTATCGATTTCCAATTTCAGAGGTCATTTTTCATGTTCTGTAGCGATTTTGTGCACGTGATTGCAGTGCTGTCGTCGGAGTATTTCAATATGTGGCTTGTTTCGTGTAGTGCTCGGCAATCGTCTGTAAACATCGAGAAGATGTTGGGCCTCCTACTGTTCGCTGTGAACATCCTGTATGGATTTCTAACTGATGAAATATTTTACTATTGAACACTAAACCTTGTTTGCGGTTTATACTGAAGTCAAATAGCCATTATTTGAGATTGTTTGATTCCATAAAGTTTCCATATTTGTGAGCAGCCATGTATTGATCCATTATGTCGAAGGCTTTTTTGAAGTCGACTCAAATAACACGCACTCCATCAGTATTCTTTTTATTCAGTTGGCTTAATATGATAATGTTGCATGACTAGCGGGCAATCAGCTGTTGATAAAGAAGGTCGGTAGGCAAATTACAATGGGTCACCCATTTCCACGATATTGGTAGTATATTTTTTTTATGTACAATTCTTTCAAAGATTCGTGCGTCGATAGGGGTGGTTGAGAATTTCTTCTACGACTTGGGAATACTTTTCTTTTGGTATTGCTGTTCTTTGTGCCTCCTTCTAGCGGCTGGAAAATGTGGCATTGGGGAGGGATAGGTTCCAAACATAATGGTATGTGATCGCTATGATGTCTCAAGATTCTCGGTAAATGAATGCTGGGATGCATGAATGATCCGGTGAAGTAATTTTGCAAGTAGAAAGGGCTTGGACCAAAACACGGTAACGCTCGCGACAAATTAATGATCATTTAGTTGAATTATAAGTTGTTACAAGACATTTATACACTCTAGTGATCTTTTAATGCATGGAAAATTAATTTCATACCTCTGTCTTTCGGATCACGTCATTTAAAGAACTTTGAATGATTGTGTCATGAGTTTCCAATCTCTTAAAGTTGGTAACGCTCGCGACATGAAAAAATCACCTAACTCTTGATACATGTGTAATTTTCAATATTCTATCGAACATTTTTTTTCTGTGTTATTCTTCTATTCATTTTCAGATTTTAGGGAGTATTAGTTAATGCGAAAATGATGCTTTTCAACCAAATGTTTCTTTTAAAGCTCAGCAACTTCTAGATGATAGGTAACGCTAGCGACAGAGAAAAGGTAACGCTCGCGACACTTTTTTTCCTCAATATATTCTGCGGCTCAGGATGCTAGATTTTGAATAATTGGATATAATTATATATTTTATGACATCTGTCATACATTGTTAGACTTCACAGACCTTTTCGTTATCGATTTTTTAGTATCGAAATCAAAGAATAATAAGGTGATCAAGCCAAGAAAATGAATCAAGACAGTCAAAAGTATTATTAAGTTAACATATACTGTATGTGATTATTCCAGCAAATACACTTAAGATCATCATGCATGTACATGTACATGTACATTACTCATACAATTAAGAAGGGAATAATGTAGTAAAAACATTCCCAACAAAGTTGAATGAAAAACACGAATTTCTGCAAGAAGACCTAGTGCAATCAATTGTTGATGATGCGATGCTTTATACCTGTATGCTCATCAGAATCACTGTAAACCTTAGCTACCACGCATCCGTCCTCAACAGATGAAAAATGATGAAATTTTTGAACACCTGAAATACAGTTAACATTTTGAAAGCGAACCTCTACTTCCTTTTTCCGTCTCAAAATTAAATCACTCGGAATTATTTTGACCGTAATCCGACCACCTGTATTTGCGTCGGCGAATGATTTCAGATCGTTTATTACTTTTCCACGACGTATACTGGAATGCGCTGCCTGCTTCATGCGGCCTCCGATTCCATCTACAGCACCCTTGCCGTGATAAGATGCAAAGAAGTTCCATATAACGTCAATACCAAAGGCCTTGTTAAAAACCTCGATTGTAGAGAGCGTATACCTGTTTTTAAACTGGCTCGCAGCTCCATCGCTCCATATCTGAACTTTGTCGCCGGACGAAATCAGTCCACTCCACTTTAGATCTCGAATAATTGTCTTGAGGAACGCATAGACAGCAAATTTGCAGTGATCAAGGTCGTCACTGAGTATCGCATATGACTTGACCGTATCGCCGAACCAGAACACTGCTGTGAAGATAGTAATTTGTTTTTTATTCCAATGTGCTGATTGGATTTCATTTTGTTGGGAAAAAGAATAATTTTCTGAAAAGTCAACCTGAAGCATCTTCTCTCCACCTGATCGTTGCTTTTCGAACGCTGAGTGCTGCTGATCCTTGATAAAGATGTGCCACAATAAAGTCTTTGAATTCTCGTTCACGGATGCACAAACATCTTTGACAGATGCTTCACATTTCAGTTTCTCAATGCGGGTATCCCTGGTACCATCAGCTTTCTTCCACTGGTAGAAAGATATTTGCTGTTGTTCATCCTCCCCAGATGCCATCAGTTCCCTGGCGCTACATGCCTTGCATGTCCGACTCATACAAGATTCCGATGTACGAGAACAGGTAATCAATCTGACGTAATCTGAAGCCCTTGGAGGTCCCTCGAAGTCTTGTAAGAAGTCTGTCAAGACAGATAACTTCAGTTGAAGGTTTTCATGAATTACACAAACACATACGTTGTGAGGAATTTCAGATGCATAACGAATGAAGGGCGGACGCATCTTTTGGAAAGAAGTCAATCCGATCTTGACCTCAGAATTTTCTTCGCAGAAGATGGCATGAGCCTCTTTGATAGTCATCAAAAGATGTCTAAGTTGCTTGCGTTGACGTTTACCATCGATGACAAACATTCGACTGTCCTTCATTCCAGGAGAAACTCGAGATATCTTATCAGACAAGTAGAATTTTTCGACTGATACTCGTAGTTCATGGGAAAGTCCCTTCTTTTCACGCCTGTTACTGTCACTGGGATCACACTGCATCGTTTTCACCCCTACTTTTGCAGCCAAGAGGTTGACTACCAGTTTCTGCTTATTTGGAGACCGAGGTAAAGCTCTCACAACCTTGCGGATACATCGTGCTCGGCTTTGTACCGACGAAAAGCTGTATTCAAGATTATCTTTAGTTTGGAGTAAGCGTCGATTTCGTTCAGTCTTTCTAAGATTCCTTTGCCTCTCTCTGTCGTAGGCTCTGACAGCATCACACCTTTTAATTCGCTGTCGATATATCTTGTGTCTTTGCTTTTCTTTTTCACGATAGATTTCGGAGGCCTTCTTACGTTCGCGATAACGCCTTTGCTTCTCCGCGGCACTTAGAGGCATATTTGAACAGAGTCAGAGACGAACTACGGTAGAAGCACGCAATTGACAAACGAAGTAAAACTGATGTCAGTGCACGGTTTCTTATCCTATACCTATGTCGAAGTTATCGATAGTCACGTGACTACGTGAGTAATTTTCTATGGTCTACGCAAAGCTATCGTCGACTGTCAGCCTGATTCTTAGCGTGAGAATTTATCTCAAATTCTCATCTCTGTGGTAATAACATCCATGAATCTGACTGAAGATATCTAATGATATCTTACTTTCTGCTGCAATCATCAACTAAAAATGATGAATAAGAAATGGAGTGTAAAAGTAACGCTCGCGACACATTTTCAATGAAGTGTGTGAAGCAGAAGAAAAACATAATATTAGATCCAACATTACTGTAGGTTTATGCTGAGTAGTCATTGATACTTGACGGTAGAATTTATCATCTATCTTGCGGAATCAATTGCCTATATAACTTATTGTGACAAATTAGTAACGCTCGCGACAATTAAAAATTGCTTGATAAGACCGAATGTGTACCTAAATATAACTACATAATATATGTATTTAACTCCATGATCGATAAGAGGGAGTATTTGAGGTTTTAGAACAGCGCAGATATCTGCACTTAAAGTGATACATTGTCTTATAATTTATTATTTGGTTTTGGGTATGTTTTTGAGAGAATTAAAGTTAATGGTGCATAAGGAATTTGAATCAGTCAAATTTACAATATAGAATGGCTGAAATTGATTTTTTTTCTAAATTCGCATGCTTCTAGAGTCATATTTTCAGAAAATCATGTCAGTTTACTGAGATTGCAAACTTGAAAATTTATCCGTAGTGAACGTTTTCCGCGTTTTGGCCCTTTTATGACATCTGTCAAGTCAATAGAAGGTGCTGCGGTATCACTGTAGAATCTGGCTGTTTCGTGTCTAACCCTGGGATTTTTCAATTGACTCCTCTGAGATACGGCATTGTTGAGGTCGTAGCCGTCTAGGAAGAGAGAGAAGGAGAGAAACTTTAAGCTTTATTTCCGAACAACAAAGCTCTTTGATCACGCACAGTTTGGATATGGAGTTCGTGAATCGCACAGTATGGAAACCACTGTCCTTTCTGGTTGTACGGGAAAGGTGATAAAGGGGATCAATGGGACATTGCATTTTGTAGAAGTGTTTAATTAGGTCACGCAAGTGGTCACTGATAGGAAGGGACGCACTGGGTTTGACGGTATCGGTGTAGTTCTGCTCCGGAAAAATGGCACGAGATCTGCTTCATACGTTCGATGATGGTTTTTTAGGTCTTTAGAAATGCAAGTAAAGGGAAACCGAGCTGGTGCAGCATATTCAAAGATGTCTGAGGGATCAATAGAGGCGCAGCAGTCCTACCTGGTTCACTTTAAAGCGGCGTAAGGTGCGGAACCAAAAGACTCTGATTGGCTACGTTTGCATCTCATAACATGCTCACGGAAAGTGAGTTGACAAACGGTCGTTATCCCCAAGAGATTCACGGTATTGACTTGCTTGATTGGTGATGCGTCTAGTAAGATTGGGGGTCGTTTATTGCTTCTTTCTTGAAGCTGACAATTAATTCAGCTGTTAATGTTTGGCTGATCTGAATATTGTTTGCATCACACTACAGAAAGAGTTCTTCCATTCAATGGATAAACCAAATTCCACGCATGGAAAGGTGTAGATCGTCTGAAAAGCGCAGAAGTTTACGTCATAATATGCACTTTTTCAGTTTGTTGTCTCAACGAATGTTATTTTTCGGAACAAGTACTTTCAATAATTAGAGATTTATGAAAAATCAGCGAACTTGAAACTCATGGGACTTAAGAGTATTAAAAATGCATCAACAAAGTAGAGATTTGCAATAAGAATAAAAGTTAACTTTCTCTGCTTTATGTCAAGGCACTTTTCACAGACGGTAAAGTGAAGAGCAAGGTAGGTTACAATCTCAGAGCACTTGAACAAGAGTTCAAATACACAACAGTTTGAAACATTCATTTTCTCACTTACATGTATTTTATATAATCATAGATATGTCACATTAACAATATTACAGGCTACTTGTGATACAAAGAGATTGAAAAGACATCACAAATACGGATAAACGAAAGAGTAAGAAATTGAAGGAAAAATGTGAAATATAAAAGGAAAATCGTTAATTGGCGGCTGCCAATACGTCTTCGCGTTCTCTCTGATAATCGGAAGAGAGATACGCTGAAACAGCAATCAGTCTCCTGCGGATCGTCTTTTAGTTGGGAAATCCGATGACCAAACTTAGAAATGGTCTTTAATGCACGGAATAAACACTCATTTGTTTACAGTGTACCGAAAAACCTGCAATGAACCTCCACATGTAATAGACCGCCACCTTGCAATAAAACTCCACTTGCTTTATTTCGGCAGTTTATACGGGAAACTAGATAGCTAGTATCAAAATAATTGCCTGCCTATCTTGTTTGCTCGTTATTCAGCTGAAGCTTATCATTCTTATTTCTGTCTAATTTGTGAATTCCTGTTGAATTTGTCATAACGTTAATATAACCCCAGAATGTAGCTTCGGTTTTATGTCTGCCATTTTGAATTTTCGTCATTACCTCGAAAAGGGCTAACCGTATGATTTTCTAGCTATTATATTGCGAAAGCGTCCGTTACTACATGGAATTTCCCTAATATTTTTGAACTCAAATAGTACTCGATTCTGGGACTTATTTCTTAGTCGTAGTTAGTACTCAGGTTCAATACTCTTTCTAGTGCTCATTTGAGACTGTATGAATCAATGAGTATGCATGATTTATGATGATTCGTCATTGGTCAAATGGAAGTAATGCATGTAACCAAATGAGACCGATGTGACGAAAACTCGGACACATTATTGATGACGTATGGGGCAGAGTTTGGTTTACACTGCAGAAAATTTCGTGTTTCCCAACTCAATAATATTATCAATAGCATTCCTTCAAAATGTATGGAAAGCTCTACATGAAAGCGACAGGAGAAAAAACAATATGATTCCGGATGTAGGGAGCTCCTGTTTTGCAAAATTTCTCTAAGATTTGCTTGTATAGCACAGGAATTCTCTTCTCTCTTCTAGAGTGTCGTGTTGTTTACAAACATTTTTTCCAATTCCATTGACTTTGCAAACAGTCATTACTTCGCCCTGTGAATGTAAAGAATCACAAAAAAGAAAATAATTTGGAGTATCTGGATACAATCCGCTAACCTGTCGTCTACCTCAATTACTTCAAAGGAAATTTGGAACAAACAACAACGATACATCTATTTGAAGAATAGTGACAGGACTCCGTCCTTGAACTAGTCAGGGAATTTTAATGTTATAATGACAAAATATATGAGGAATAGTAATCTAAAACAATCTTTAGATTTTCCATTTTAAAAATATCACCACACTCTTGAGATCAAGGCAGAATCACTCTGCACAACCAACACTTCACTAGGTGACATGCCACGCGTAATTCACGCGTAATTCACGCGTAATTAAGGAGTAATTAAGACATTCTATTCTTCTACGCACGTACATATGCGCGCTGCACTAAGAGTCAGAAATCACTTGATCTGATGCTGTCAAAACATGGGGAATGCTTATGAATAAGCGCGGACCAGCGTTTATAGTTTGCGTGTCGTCTACGGTTGTCTGCGCTGCCGCTTGAACCGCGGATGAGCCGCTAAGCATCTTCTGTCTTCCCTGAGCATGAAACTGCTGTCCTATCACATTGTTCAGCCTCTGATACATGCAAACACATGAGACACAAAGTCTATATAACCGGACTGCCGACAGATGTTGCAGCAATGTCACGCATAGCCACGGATGTTTAGGGTCATGTGTAATTACGCGTAGTTTACGCCTGAATTACGCGTAATTGAGCGTGGCATGTCACTTAGTGTTATCAGATACGGAGTTGATGACACCTCAGCTTAAGGCCGACATGCAGCATGAGAAAATAATTGACACGTTTCTTCAAATGAATTTTATCGATGCTTCAACTCTTCATCAGCGATCATAATACTTCCTTACATTTTGCACCTGAAGTAAAATATCAAGCAGATTCTCTTCAAAAAATCTCCTCGTTTTATTTAACCCTCATCAGCCCACCGACCTACAGTTTTGTGATTTTCATTTCAATATAAATCTGGAGGTTCAACTCCAATTTCAATAAAACTTCATGTCGAATTGAGTCAGATTGCTAGCATTTGCCATAAGTAGTTCCAACTGCTTATGTTCATTTGAACAAATTTAACACCCAGAGACCTAAGCTTTTTCACTAGACTAGAGGGGGTCTGGTGGACCCCTTTTACAAATTCTTAGTTTACTTGCTTAGATCTATTTCAAATCATTGCGAAAGTTGAATTTTAGTAAAACAATGATGTTTGCGTGTAGCAAGGTCGATATAACTAATCCTTTGAGTGTCTTTCAGACTTCTCAGCAAAAAGATGCAAAAATGTGGTGTTTTTGTAATTCAACGACATTAAGCTCAGTATCAGTTGTACTAACGGTCGATTTCACGATGTTTGCACACGCCATATAAACTCGAATAGTTGATTTTAATGAAATTGATTTATTCCATGCACCATAACCGTTACATTTGGCCACTTTTTTCAAATTTATCCATACCAGTCGGAAGTAGGCCTAAATTGAGCCATAATTGCTGCATTTTAAGACCCTCAAAACAGCTGTGGAGATCTCAAAATCATCAATTACTGATGTGAAAACTTTGCCAACAGTCTGTTTTAGTGTTGAACTATGTTTATAGTAATAGGTTTCATTTTGAACACTGATTGAACACACGAACCTCATGTGCGAAAACAAAATATTCACATTTTTCGAACTTCTAACATAACGCACATGCACGAGTATGATGTTAACATTAATAAATGAATTTAGTTCCACTAGACGAAATGACTTACTTAATCTTACTAAGGAAATCTTACAAGTTCTGACCAGAAAGTACCAGTCGTCCTAAGTCTTATTAGGAAATCTGATCAGATCTGATAAGATCTTATTTGTGATTTTTAGAAATCTTTTGAGTAGAAAAAAGTCTTATATTTTGCGTTTTGTCTACATATATTCAGTGCACTGATGTTTCAGTAAGATCATTTAACAGCTAAAGCCATTGATATCGTCTGATCTTCGCATTGAAATCGGACTTCAAATTTGAAATTTCAGTTCACTTTTTTTAATTTCAATTATCAGCTGGTAAGATCTGAAAAGATCTTATTTTGCAAAATATACGACTTAGTAAGTCTGGTACTTTCTGGTCAGGAAATGTAAGATCTTAAATAAAATAAGTTCTGATCAGACTTTGCAAGAATCTGATCAGACTTAATAAGACTTAGCAAGTCATTTCGTCTAGTGTCATTATGTACCATCATGGACACGTCCAAAATCACTTTTCATGTGATAGCAAAAATTTTGTAATGGGAATTTCTGCACGTGGTCCAGTGGACCCCCTTGGCCTATTTACCATACTTTTACTGATTCAATTGAAGTGAAATAACACATGGAGATTCACTGTCAAAAGTGATGATTTTACTTGGACATGAGCGGTTCATATATCCTCAGAAAAAAAATGCAATAGAAAAATATGGCTCCGGGGTCCACTGGACCCTCCCCCTCAGGTCTCTGATCGTTAAATGCAATTTCATATGATTCCGCCCACCACACTACATGTAGTCTATCACATGAAGTGTTTTAGGAGAAAATTGGAGTAGCAATAACATCAATATCAACCAACATTATGGGAGTCTCGCATATTTTTTATGCCGCTATGTATCAATTTCTATGTTTTTCAACAATATTCCATGGAATTATTGCTGTGTTTCCAGTGAATCGCCGCCTTCAAATTGTTCAATTTTCCCGGTTGGCCGGTTGACAAGGCTTCTACATTTTAATTCTTTGTGCACTTATGTGGTGCTTCCATTTACCTTGCAACTAGTGAATTGACGAATGGGCGCCAAAACAGAAGCCATTCACCTCAGAGGTTGAAACTATTCTTCAGTTGATTATCCCCTATCAGTTGTCACGAATCCATTCGGAACTTGAAAATGCAAATGGATAGAAATTTCTCTTATCATTCTCTTTCTACTAAATTATTGCACTAAGGTCTGATAGCAATAGGAACTCTTCCTGCAAGCGGCAGAATGTCTCGTACCGGTATCATATTATCCAATAGAGATATGCTATCCTGGTCATAAAGTTAGCATATTTTGCGCTTTTAAGTGAGTTTTGTCGAGTCAACCTAAAACGCCTCACATAATTCCAATATCTTTGTTAGCATGCTACTGCCGCGTGAACACTAATGAATAGGCACAATTGCTATCCAATGAGATTCGAATGCTCGCCGTGACTCAAATTTATTAGCTCTCTGACAATCAGTACAGCACTCATTTCGCTATGGGAAAAGCTCGCAACATCACGAGTGAAAGCGTCGCTCAGATCGTCATCCTGCGACAAGAAGGTCTGACACAATGTGAAATAGCCCGGAAACTGAAGCTGAATCAATCGATTGTATCAAGAGCTGTCAAACGCTACAAGGAGACGGGTTCTTTCTGCTACAAGAAATCACCTGGAGCCCCTGCACCACGCTGCACCAGTCATCAAACTGACAGGATGATGCGGCGAATGGTCGTTGCATCTCCGACATGCAGTTCTTCGGAAATCCAGGCGAAGCTACCACCTGATAGTTTGTCAGTACCAGAACCATTCGTCGACATCTTCAGCTCCACTTCAAACTACGTGCGTATCATCATGCAACCAAATCTCGGCTTTCAACAAAGAACGTCAAAGACAGGCTTGCGTTTGCTCTGAAATATAGAAATTGAACTACAGAGCAATGGATGGCAACGATGTTCTCGGATGAGACTATTCATTGCAACTATTCATTATGTTATTTTTCATCATTTATGATTCCAGCGATTAATTACCGATAATTGTTTTAGTTCGATTGTATCAGCATTTTTAGTGGCTTTCCTCCCACAAGAAAGTGTATAAATTGAACGCCTCTTAGGTCTATTTTCCAATGTTATTGGAACACCCTTTGGCCTTACCTTTGACCTCGAGTAGGCAAACACTCATTGCAAAGTCCTCAAATACGGACGGATCAGCATCAAGGCTTTCTACAACAATGATAGATGATCAGCTGACTAAATCTAATATCCAATCAACTCATTCAGATTTCGTGAGTTGCTCTTTATAGCAACATTTTTGAATAACAACTGCACAAAATCCCGGGCGAACACAGGCTTCTGTTGTGCGACACCACATGTTGATGCATGCTGATTCCTATGAGTAAAATTGTTCAAAAGTTATTTAAGACTGTGAAAACTTTCTCCTTTTATTGAGGCTATGATGAAACGAAGTTTCAGACTTTCAGATGAAATGCCACTTACTCGTATTTGCTGAGATTAAAACCATGAATAATGTGAAAATGTTTCTCAGTCGGTATATGAAAGTAATGGTTATGTTTTAATAATTTATTGATTACTATAAAGGAAATGAACATTCATTCCACTCAATAGGCTGATGAAAGATAGATCATCAACTCCGTGTCAAAGACTCCCGCTATGCGGATGTAAAATCTAATGATGTATTCCTCGTTGGCTAAAACTTCAATAATTTTCTTCCTCTGCCATGGAAGTGTAGTGAGATCATTTGTTCATCTATACTGCGCCACTGGAAGTGCATCAGAAATTTATTCAAGTTGAACAGTTTTGCATTTGGCTGCTGTTATTGATTCATAATGGACGTGGGAATTTGGCTATTGTTGGAGAATTGCCGTCTGACTTTCTGCTCATTAATCATTCACGTCCATGATGTGTTTTCATAAATAGATTACAGGAAGTATGATGAAGAAAGGCATCGATTTTCATAAGAATTTATAATGAAATTCCAAATTTGCTAAATCACAGATTGACGACTAATTATCATACAGACAACGATATTGCTAGTGCAGAGTGGGTTAAGACGCCCCCCTAAGCGAGATTCGACTGTTCGGAAGTACTGTGCTTCTTTCTACCAAATCTTGCATTTATAAATTATTACAGGATATGTACTAATTACATGGAAAGGGACTATAGCTAGAAATTCAGAGAAGATCCTATACTTCTCGTCTTTCAAAAAGTACCAAAAGGGGCGTCTTACAAGGGGGTAAGACGCCCCACCGCGGGGGCAACCCACTCCTAACTTTTAGAATTATCAAATATCTGCAGGAAAGCTTGTATACACTAGGTGACATGCCACGCGTGATTCACGCGTAATTACGGAACACCCCAAACATCTGCGGTTAAGGGCATTCTATTCTTCTACCCGCGTACATACGCGCTGCACTAAGAGTCAGAAATCACTTGATCTGATGCTGTTAAAACATGGGAAATGTTTATGAATACGCGCGGGCGAGCGTTTATAGTTTGCGCGTCGTCTACGGTTGTGTGCGCTGCCGCTTGAACCACGGATGAGCCGCTAAACATGTTTTGTCTTTCCTCTGATACATGCAGACACATGAGACGCAAAGTCGATGTAAGCGGACTGCCAACTATACTAACTTATATAACTGATATTGCAGCAATATCCCGCATAGCCACGGATGTTTGGGGTCATGTGTAATTACGCGTGGTTCACGCGTGAATTGCGCGTGATTGAGCGTGGCATGTCACCTAGTGTATTTGACCAATGTGATATGATCATCTAGTAAAACCAAAACAACCTATTTTCCAGTCATTTATTCTATTATTCTATTAAACGGGATCCTATAGAAAAATATTAGGCCTAAACACCGTAACTATTCGCATATTTCACAAATATAACTTGGCAGATTGTCGGTAGTACACTGGATCCACTTTCGCGTGGTCGGCTATTTGAACGCATTTCGTTGCATACAATGCATACGCATTCTGAATCGTCTCTTGGGACTGACTTGGCCTTCTTCATTTTGCAAAGACCCAGTGGCAGACGATATAGAACTGCTTTTTTTGACATCTAGGTACTGCTTATGTGGAGATGACGTGCGGTTTTCTGCCCTTTCTGCTCTCCGCTTCCTTGGACGCTGTGGTTCTAGTTTTCATAGCTGACCTCTACGCGTATGATACTAGGGATTGCATCCAGCTTGAGCGCACGCAAAACAACTGCACTGATTATACACAGTGGTAATCAGTGCATAGACGATGAAGAAATAATCGTGAATTTGACTTGATATCAATGCCAGTAAAGTCAAGAGATATGAGTCAATGACGTTGACAACCAAGTCGTAGGGGACATAGGGGCCACCTTCACTTTCAGGTCTTACCTTCAGCTGCATCTTCTTTTCCTCAATTTGTTTTCGAATGAAAACCATAAACTGAATCAAACGAATGTTTAGATCACATCTAGTGATGCGTAAACTTGAATTTCCAGCATTAAAGATATCAAAATGATGTCTCATTGCTTCATACTACTTCATTTAACTTTAAAAAATTACATCAAAAGTATCAAAAATGAAAAAAGCGGTATGTTTTCTGAACTAATTATGAAAATTCAGTGATTTTTGGACTTCAATCCCTTTTCTATGAATATTACCCCGAGAGCGGTAAAATATCCTGCAACATTTTCAGCTTCAAAGAAATCGATGGGGGGTGATTTACCCCGTCAGGGCGTCTTACCCTAATCTACCCCCATTGTCTTGTTTTGCAGCAATCAAACGGAACTATCTCCATTTATATGTTAGGAAATAAGTTTTATTAAGAAATATCAGCGTTTATTGAAAAGTGCAATGTCCAAAGACGCTCGCTTGTGTTAATCTCGCGCCTGTTGTGTCGGTGCCACAAAAAACATCCGTGTATTGAATATTTGAGCGATGACGACTCTCCCCGCGTGCATCTATGCGTACATTGTACAATGTCCTCAACTAAGCAAGGTGTCGGGATACACAGAAAGATAGTGTTGACTGGAATTATGAGTTGAGTATTTCTTTCTGCTTTGAATTTTATTTGACGAATAGTGATGTCTTCAATTCTGCAGTCACTTCCTAGAGTGCTAGGCACAGAGAGGCTTCACACTGAAACATACTATCAGTATATGCTGAATTGTAAAGACAAGAAATGGAAAATAATATTTCGCAGTAATTTTTCAAAACGGATTGAGTGATCACAAAAAAGCAAATGTCATTTAGACTCGTGTTAAGTTCGACATGTTGAAATTGCATGGGATCATTGAGATCACCAATCACTTCCAATACAGTTGATTCATATTCTATGAGGCAATTCATTGAAATGCGACCTGCTGGCGACTCAAAATCTTGGTTTTAGACTCACACTTTTGACACAAATGCTGTCAAGTGAATTGTGCCTTAATGGGATACGTAATATAGTTATATATTGACTAATATTCACTATGGTATTTTTCATCATTAATTATACGTGTGTGCAATATTGGTGATAATTATTTCAGTTCGATTGCATTAACAATTATTAGCAGCGCACCTTTTACAATAAAATTCATAAATAGGACGTTTCTTAGGCCTATAATCAACTGTGGTTGTGACAACCGCAGCGTCAAGTTTGGCGAACAAGATTGTCGTTTGTCGAGAACATGAGCGAATCTCTATGCAGGACAATCTCCAGGATGCCAAGAGAAGACATATATCTATCTAGAATTATGTTATCTACATAGAAGAATATGTTTTAATCTCTTTTTCTTAAGGGGGGGGAAATAGTGATTTACTGAAACACTCTTTCCGGTCAGAAATTGAGATTGGGAGAAAAATAATATCACAACACCCGCATGCCGAGATGCGCACCTCATAGACGCTACTCGGAGAAACCAGGTTTTGACAGTCGGGTCTTTTTCAAACCCTTTGTGCAGGCGTTCACTTGGCCAACTTCGCTCCCCAACGGCCCTTCGATTCTCCTCCAGGTGCCGCCAGATATTTGCTGGGGAATTCAGGGTGTCGTGCTTCAGTGATGCAATAACTTGACCGTCTTCCCTTGTTATCTATACTACCCATTCTTAGCACTTTTTCTGCCTCCTTTGTCCCTATGACTTGCTGGCAATATGATTTTGTGCTTCTCTCTGCCAATAAAAGGCTTCACAAAAGCATTTCGCTTCGTTTGAATTAGTGAGACCAGAATAGACGAAAGCTATTTCAGCTGATTAGGTGTCAATCAACATCAAAGTTGGATTTCATGAAACATCCTCCGTTATCACTCATTTTCTAATTTGTAGAACAGGATGGTTTTTCATATTAAGCTGTTTCTTAGGGAAGAACAAAAAGGCGTTTAAAAGGCTGTGCATTTCAACCAGCTGCAAATTCATGATTGCCAACTGATTGCTTGTGTAGTTACAAAATGTGTCTGAGCATCTGGTTCAACAGTACCTTTACCGTAAATAATCACCAGGAAAATGTAGGTAAACCGTCAGTTAATTTAGAAACAAGTTCTTTTCCACACAGTTCGTTGCAAAAATGCAGCAATTATTCTTTAACTCCTTCATCCAACATTCTCGCCATTTGAAAATTGACTTAAGACAAAAAAGTTGAAAAGCTGAAACAATTAAGGGTCGCAGAGAAGATTCCTATGACGGAACGGAAATCACATTCCAGACCCTCTAATTGAATGAAACAAAGGGTCAGAAGCATAATTAGTTAGGTTAGAGGATGACCCCATCACCGATTGCTGTTTCGTTCAGAAGAGAAGACACCAAATTCTCTAAGCGCTTTCAGTGCGCACAGCATCCTCTTCAGAGAGAGTGTTCTGACCTGCAGACCAAGTTACATCCACGAGTAGAGATCAAGTGCGTACATTAGGCAGTCATCAGATGATCAAATCCAATTATTCCTATGAACGTCACTACTGCAAAATACTGGTAAGTAGAAGTTAAAATCAGGAAATTATCTACAAAGTCACGAAACAACCTAGAAAGAAGGAGTGAAGTTATAGAAATTCGTTCCACAGTCCTCCAAGGTCATGCTTTGTCTTGTTCTCCGATCTGAAGTTCTTGGACCACATAGCCTCTTTGATAACCCTCCTTCGCCAAAACGGCTCTTTGTCAATGACACACATACTCGCTATGTCATCCATTTACTCCAATATTATGTCCATAAACTTCAATTCCAGGAAGACCAAAGGCGCATTTTTCTCCAATTGGCTCTATGCCAATTCTTGAGGGTCAGTTAACGGTCAATTTACCATCAGAGCAGGAGTGGGCGAGAATACTGGACGATGTTGAGGTTGACATAATTGACGCTCTGCTACCAGTGTGATCGTATTCAAGACTTGCTTTATTGTGAATCAACACATGCATGCAGAAGCTTACAAGTGGAGTACTGATCAGTTCGTTCGGACAGGAATACAATAGTCAAATCAAACAATACCACAGATGTAACTTGGTCTGCAGGTCAGACCACTCTCTCTGAAGAGGATGGACTGTGCGCAACATAGAAATTGGCAACAATAAAACCTCTAGAATGAAAATTAAGCTTCATGCAATGCACAATAACGGCACATAAATCGCACACATTTTCACTTAGATGCACTTGTCAACGTCTGTATCATTGGGTTAGAATCAGTAGCATGTGTAAATCAAAGCTTTTAATTGGTTCTTCATGCCCCAACTTGGTTCCCCCGGATGTGCCGCGACCTTGAGTCAATTTCCATTCTAGCGAACTTCAGATAAACAATGTATTTCTATGGTGAGCACTGAAAGCCCTTAGAGAATTTAGTTTTTTCTCTTCTGACCGAAACAGCGATCGGTGATGGGGTCATCCTCTAACCTAACTAATTAAAGACCCTATAATGGTCAGCAACCGCCACAATTCAACAATTAAGCTTACTCACACCCATGGTTTAATACATCGGTTAATGTATCCTCGGATGAATCCGTTTCCAATGTGTAAGAACCAGTTGCGGCAGTGATACCTTGCTGAAGATCGTATAGAATATAGGATTTCGTGGTAAACCATTATTTACACGAGGACTGAGATGTTGACTTTTTAGCAACATAACAATTGAACGCGTAATTTTCATATGAACTCTATTATCAATTATAGAAATTATCTCGAACAGAAATTTTCTTAACTGGCAAAGTAACAAACTGCAGAACCCTCACAGATTGTCAAAAGAGGACTTCCAAACCATTCGTTAGTCATACAAGAGATTCAAGGTATCTAGAGCGTCTAGTCGACAGTTGATGGCAGCCGACGCGACGGGAGGTTGTTTGATTTCATTGTGGATATCACAACAGTTTTTCTGGTCTCCCGACGAATATATTTGCTGCTAAAAATATCTACACTTTTTTGCTAAGAAATATGTGCATGTACACTCCTTGACAGTGCGAGCCGGCTCTCGAAGGCTCGGACATGTGCATATTTTTTGGCAATAAAGTGTAAATATTTTTAGCAGCAAACTTATTCTTGGGGAGACGAGAAAAACTTTTGTGACATCCACAATGAAATATCCAGTCGATCTTTTCCTCCAAAAGAGACTATCTGTCTTTTAGAGTGACGACCATAGAAATAAAGTGTTTGTCTGAAGTTGACTAGAATGGAAATTGACTCAAGGTCGCGGCACATCCGAGGGAGCTAATTTGGGGCACGAATGACCAATTAAAAGCTCAGATTTACAAATGTGAATGACTCTAACCCAATGATGCCGACGTTGACAAGTGAGAAGTGCAACTGCGTGCGATTTAGGTGCCACTATTGTGTATTGCATCTTAACATCCATTCTAAGGGTTTCATTGTTTTCAATTTCTATGTTGACGACAGAAAGAGAAGAGACTGCGATGTGGCTTGCTTCTCATTGAGTCAGACGCATGACTGTCTCTTCATTACACCACTAGCTGGTGTAATGGACCACAGAATTGGGCATGCTGTCTCTTCTTCTTTTTTACTAGAAAGAAGGCATGAAGCATTAGCGCTAATGGAATGTCTTAATCTTCTGACATAAAACATTAGGAATGAGCAGCCAGTCAATCATTTAACACGCCAAATTGTGCGAAGCTTCAGTGACTGCCATCAACCACAGCAAAGAGACACAGGCGATGTCCAGCTCTCCAGAAGAAATTCTGAAGGTTTTTCATACGCCTGCTAACTTTTTTAATACTGATCGGAAGGACCAATATTATCGAGGAAATTTTGCGCAATTACTTGAATTCTTCGAATCTGTAGCGATTGCAGCATTTTTAAGGAATTCACAGCAATCCACATGCGACGCACGACTATTTTTACTATCTCTGAAAGTCATCCTGCTTGGCCATCGTTTTAAATCAGCTTGCATTTCTACAAAAGTAACACGCTTAAACAATTTATGATTCTGTGTCTGAAACACTTGCCAAATAGTTTTGATAAACAACGCTGTGATTTCGCCAAGGTAGTGTCCGCTTCAAGGACTCTATAGTGGAGTGATTGGTAAGTCCAGAGATACCGTATTTCTTTGAATAAGAGACGCGTCTCTTATTTTTTCAGATCCCTGATTGATGCGTCTCTTATTCAAGGGCGTCTCATATTTATCAAATGTTCAAGTTTTCATTCTTTCATTAGAAAAAGATGTCTTAGTTTTTTGCTACAATTCTTTTAGGTAACCTCTGTATTCTTCACTTAGGCCTATGTCATGGGCAAATTTCGCCAGTAATTTTTCTTACATACATACGCTTTATCATAACTCAGATATTTTGGAAATGAAAGGAGTTTTATGGTTTGTAGTAGCATATCTTATCTTGTAGACTCATCTAATACCGAAACGAAAATACCGATAATCAAGTAGTATTTACAGCAAAAGTTACCGACCGGTACATGACTCCAAATGCAAAGGAAGCTACCGTATAGTGCCTCCTTAAATGGTAGATGAAATAACCCTAAGTAGGCCTGCATGTACTTATGTACAACATGCATGTACTGCATGTACAACAACAAGAAGCCTTATATATTATACAATATTGGTGACTGATCATAGACTGACTTATTTTACTAAGATAAGTAGGCCTAATAATCGCTCAAGCGGATGTAGCTACCACATTACAATAGCCTGCATGTAATATGTCTATAGCAGTCTATTTTTGTACATGCGTCTCTTATTCGAGGGCGTCTCATATTCAAAGAAATACGGTATATTCACTTGCGTGTGGGTCAGCCTAGAGCGGACACAATCCTTCCTCAGCCACTACATGTAATGGTAGCAAGCGATAGAAATTGACATGGATATTCATCTCTCTTTGGCTTGTGAGATTGGCCAAGCAAGCATTTCAGACGCAGCTCATCAGAGAACCTGCAAACTTCAACGGTCAGATTGTAGGTAGGCCTGTGATGAGAAAAGAACGGTTATTTAACAATTTTTCTCCGTTCGATTCTTCACGATCTGATTTTAATGAGTGTGTTGGTGCAATGTGGTGTCAATCTCCTGGTTCGTCAGAATTCAGACCCGCATCAAGTTCAATGGAGGATTGACTTTTTTGCCCCTCGAGACTACTTCTTGCCGTGTCCATCTGTATTCAGGAAAGTCATCGCTAGACCCAAACACGCAGACAAGGCAATTTATCTCTGTGGGCAAGTCAGTACATCGCTAATTTTTTATGCCATGGAAAGTAAATAATTACAATCAATGGATTCGCTATGAGGCGAAACCTAGCGTTCTATTGGCAGCTCTGATTCAGATTGAATGACAGTGTTGACAAGATGAATAGATTGATCAGCTCAATGCGGCTGATTTTCTAAAATGTTGATTAATGTACCAAAGTACATGTATGACAGCGTGCTGAAACCGTGAAATTCGTCTCCGCTGCACTATCAAGTAATTAGTAGTTATCGCATTCTATAGGTTTCGTTTCGAACTTCGGTCTGGACGAATTCTTCACTGCGATAACTGTCATTTACTCTCGGAGACTCCCAGCTTTCTGGTACAGCCGGTTCCGAAGCGATGCTGGAAATAAGACATTCTCCCACCCGAATGTCGCATCCAATCTCATCTGATAACATTTTTGGAAATGCAAGATCATATGCACTCCGCATTGATATTGGATTTCAAATTGCCGAATAGAATGTAAAGTGGTAGACAAATTCAATTACTATTATTGTTAGATGAGATTGGATACGTCATATTGGTGTGTCTTGAGATAGAGAGACTGATGACGGTTAGGTCTGGTAATGGCTAAATGAGAAGGGGTGCTAATTGTTAAGTGAGTGCAAAGTAGAGATAGACAGCAAAATCTTTTTTATCGCAAATTCTAAACAAATTAATCCACTTCTTCGTTGTGAGCATACAGAATTAGACATGTCGTTTCTTCTTCTGTTTGACTAGAAACAAGGCATTGGAGCATTAGCGCAAATGGACTGTCTCAATCTTCTCACTTAATACCATAGCAATGAGCAGCCGATTCAACAATTAACACGACAAATTGTGCGAAGTTTAAGTGACTGTTATCAACCGAATCCTGCGGCATAGAGACACAGACGATATCAAGCTCTCCGGAGAAGTCTGCGAACTTTGTTTGTGCGCCTGCTATCTTTTTTAATACTAATCGGAAGGACCAACATTTCGCGCGCAATTCGGCAGCACACGACTGCTTACACTCGTTGAACTGATGAAGTAAGCATCCAATCAGTAATCATTGAACTGCCTTTGTTAGAGTTGCGTATCATGCCATTCTTGTAGGCAGCCACAGCACCATTGAAGCAGCGAAGCCGAAAGGCAAGCACAGTACTTGCTAACTACAAAGTGTTTTGAAGCATCAAAACGAATTATTTCATGAATTTTCTAATGGGGCCATTTGCAAACCTTTGTCCCTTATTTAATCGATTTAGTACAAGGGCTATGAGAAAAGGAAAATATTAATTAGGAGAACGTAATTTTCAATGGGTACTAAATGCGGACTTTCGCCTGCTTGCCTTGCTTGACCAGGAATATATTTACAAAGCAAAAGAATATTAAATCAGATTATACACAATACATTTTCTATTATAATTACCGCAAGTCAATTGTCAAAAATACAATACAAGCACATTACAGAATAGAAAAATAGTGCGATGAAGAAATAACAGGAGGTAGTGTATAGACTATCAAGTTGCACACCTTTAAGTTACCTATTTCTTTGAAGAGTCTACTGTATACTGACTGCAGTTTATGTAGAACGACTCAAGTAACAATCTGTTTTGGTAATTCTGAAAGCCGGAATGAACGATTTTCCATTTGATTGTTGGCTGAATTGTCGGATGCTTGATGATAAAATGATCCTGATCAGCAGAATTAGAGAGATTTCAAAGCAAATGCTCATTAAACCAGACTTAGCGACGCTCGGTTTTTGCAATACAAATATCATCACACAAATTGCAATTCGGTTGATAAATGACACACCTTCAGTAACAGAGATTGCTTATTCATGAAGGAAATTTGTTATCTGCGTGAAATTTCTCTTGAGGTTGATGAGAGCGTCTGCCTTGAAAGTATGGATGGCCAATTCAATATTCCCAATCATTTTTATAATGAAGTAATATATTTTGATAACTTAGCTCTCATAGTCATTGAGTTTTACACGTGGGGTACTTAAAAGGCATTCTGATGAAGAAGTGACATATCATGGATGATCAGCGACCTTGTCTTATACAAACACAAGTCAAATTTTCAATAAGTTCGCAACATAAAGTTGTCATACTGTCTTTGATGCCATGCACTCTGATTTATAAAGTCCCAACTGAGTAGTCCCGGAAATTAATACTCCTTTGATTCGAAAGCACAGTGTGATACCTAATTCATGCTCATTTCTGTACACATTTTTCTGTTTGTGAAGTTGTTAAATTTTGGGAAGACTCAAAGCACTATCGAAGAGGGTGGAAAACGTCGACTTGACTCAAAGTGCAGTCGGATAAAGTGATAGTCCTTGGTAGGGCTAAAGGCTTTGTCGGTGAGGATGCTTTTGATCCAAATTGATGTCTTAGGTTCCTTGAGAGGATATCGATAAAATGGGTTCACAGGTTGGTTTTTGTAGTATTCTCTATTGTTTCTGACAGCAGCGAAACGAGTGACAATTTCGGTGCAGGAACTATGAACAGTTTTGTTGAGTAGCTGATGACGCCGTCGACAATGCGCTCTCAACTGGGAACAAAAAGACGTATTCAGATAGCCTGCATCCGTTGTCACAGCTAGATGTATACTGAGTTACTGAATTTCTTTTCTTGCGCGTCATTTATTGATATTGATGTTTCGTCATATTAATACACCACAAGCATTTTGGTATTTCTGTGAATCTAAGTTCGGTGATTCTAGGATTATTCAGTTTTGTACTCAGACTCATACATTTTGTCTTCTTTTATCAAGTCTAATTAGCATTACTGATTCGGAGGACATCCCAGGGTCGATGTTGACCAACGAAACAAGAAAAACACTCAAGGTTCTCGCGAGCGCTTTCGACAGACGCCATCTGCCATCCTCAAGCAACTGAATTTTAATTCATTTGAATTCTAATTAGCATGTTTATGGGATATGTATAAGTGCAGAAAAACTGATTGATAGGCCTACATGTAGAATAACACATGATTATTCTAGATAGACACATGGTCATTCTCTGGAGTTTTTTCATTGTCTTGCTATTTTACTTTGTTATTTTTCTCTCTTTTGTGTGTATGAAATGTACGACTTTGTGTAATGCCTCACGATTCTCCTTACTGAGGCTTTCAGAAATAAAAGATATTCATTTATTTATTTATTATTATTACTAGGATATGTAGCCAAACAAGACTGGCGGAAAGCCTGCAAAATTAATGAGCGATCGACAACTATCATTATCCATTAGACCTGCAGACCCATTTGCCATCTACAATTCTGGCAATGAAATAGTTTCACTTAGGACCGATGTTATTGTCAAATTCCACAGTCACATGAAGCATTCGTTGTTTTCTTGTTGCTCAGCCAAAGCATTTTCCTATCCCATAACATTTGTGAAAAGTGACAGTTAGAAGACGTATGCTTTTGAGAGATAATTTATTCGCAGACATGTTTCAAGGCAAGCTACTATCATTGCTGACAAAGATGAATACACAAAGATGGAATCAACTTTATGAAATGAACAATCAATACAAGGAAAGTGTTTGTGATTGGCTAAGGCTATTCATGAGACAATACGAATGAAGAAATGACTTTATGTACAATGATTCAGACATTTATGTGCATGGATTGCGTATGGGAATTCTAAATTATCATTATCTGGGTTATGAGGATGAGATGATTTTTCAGATGAGACTGACCTTTCACGTGTTCGATTATTCCCGTCTATATGTGGTGACGACGGGTTTCACCAACGTTGCATTGACTGCAATGCTCACAAGTACATGTATATTTATACATTACTGAGGATAACTCACTTAAAGGAATAGGATCTTTATTGCTTATCATATTCTGCGTTTTGCATGTACATAAGACCATTCTTAAAATATTATTTTCTAAATCACTATCTAAATGGGCAATAATACGTTTTACTTGAGAGCAAAGAGTTGAAAGAAAGAGAAGTTTCCAAAATATCAAATTAAGATTTCAATTACATGTATGTGGTCGATGGTTTCATTGACTGAACAATGAATCATCACGACCGCTTTTTTTGTATGGATTTGTACAAATATTTTCATATCACCTTTCTGGCTTGGATATCAGCGCTACACAGATGGAATTGCAAGCTGGAGAGTCAAATTCTTTAAAATCTGAGATCGTGCGAGTACAGGAATAACCTGTCTTCGAGTCTGCATGAAGTGTTCAATAGGTTCAGCGATAGGTAAGAACTAGCATGAAGCAGTATATACACTGTTAGACAAAACGGTATTGACGGAAGGGTCCATGTCCACATCTCCGGAGAGTCACTATACAGGGACTATGAGAATCATATTTTATAAAGGTCCATTGTGCTAAACAGCACGCTTTGAAGAGAGTTGAAGGAGTCCGCATCCTTCTTGGGACTTATGTATACTCACATTCAGTTGCAAGCTCTATAGAGCTATCAATCCTATAGGTATTAGAATCAGCTGTAACTTATTCCAATACATTACCTCATCCCACTGTACCTCCATCATATTAATCCATGAGATTTGAGTTTTTAAGTCACTACTTTATGATATTTGACTGAGAATCACTTGATTGATGTGTCAATTCATCTGAAATTTCTTGCAGAATGCTTGCAGCCGAAAATGTCAATGAAGAAAGGAATTTTTGATTTTTTCAAAGATTTTCCAGATTCTTATAGTCATTTGATAATTATTCATTTTATCCCTGATATCTAATGGAGCACTGCTGCTTCATATCAGTTCAGTTTTCGAAGGAAACATTTTGCTTTGTGGAAAAGAAACTCACAAATGCATTGGACAAATTGTTCTTCTTCCAATGCGCCCCCATCTAGACCACGTACCGCACCGCATGCGTATTTCCGATCTTCATTTGTACACAAGCAAACAGATCTTATCCTGATTTTGTGCAGAAACTGATAGATTTTGGCAACTATATTTGCAAATACTTTTTATTTTGAAAAATCGTTTGTAAAGAACATCCAAAGAAAATTAGTCAAAAACATATTTCGGACTTTTATTATACGGAAACTTCCAAGCCCTCAATACGGACTATTTTACTCAACAGTGCTACTTCGATTTTGATGTCTAAATATGCCCTCACCTTTTCGTAGAACTTTCCCTGTGGACAGCAGAGATATTTCTTTGTTATTATGAGACGTACTGCAGAATACACTAATGAAAGGTGCATTTGAATGGCTGAAAGCAAAAAATCATAATTACTGGTCGTTGTGCATCTACATGTACTTTATATACGTTTAACAGCTTTTGAGGTGGGGTGGAAGGACTCAGGGTTTTAGAGATATAAATTACTATTATTTTTCTTTTCAATATGTCCAAAAGTTTTCGATTACTATCCAGCAATCATCTTCAGGTACAAAATACTAGGGTTACCAAAAGTTTAAAGGGCGAGGAATTTGAAAATGATATTTACAATGAGATGATGTGAAGAAAGGAACAGGTTGTACTGGATTCCCCGTGTCTTTGACAGTAGCAAAACATATCTACATGTATGTGGTCGTTCCTTCACATCATCTCATTGAAAATATCATTTTCAAATTCCTTGTATTTTAACCCTATCAGAACCGCTCCCTATCAACTTCTTTTTGTATCTCCTAAAATAAGTCAGACAGAAGTTTGATTTTTAACGACTTACAGTTTGTATGCATGCTGAAGTTTCAGTAAAACTTTGGACAAAATTGACATAGCGTGAGGTCAGCTTTAAAGGTCATTTTTAAAAGCACTTCATAGGTTTTCATTTAGAGTAAGATTGATTATTGACATAATGTTTCTGTATCATCAAAAAGGGCTAAAATGGCTATAATATCGATATTTTGATCATTTAATTTTTCTTTTTGAATGATAAGTTACCGATATGCCTACTAAACAGTAAGGTGAGTTTTGAAGGGTAACTGTTGCTCGGATTTGCTTCGTAATTTAAGCGAACTGACTCAAAGATCTTGAGCTGACTATCTTACATAAATGAACCTTATGCCTACTGGGACTATATAGCCTCTGGGCAGACTTTTAGGATATTAGGACTATTGCTTCCAAGAATTCTAGCGTACTACTGTAGATAGCATACAATGACTACCGGTGCTAGGCGTACTAAGACTGAATTCGAGGCCCAGCCTTTAGAGTTACATATAGGGTTATATATCTATGTCTGCTAGCGTACTAGATAGGCCTAAACTATGACTAGGCTTTAGGCTTCCTTGGCCAATTACGCCAACATCTTCAACACCGGGCAAAGCGTTCATGATTATAACTTTAATGCTACAACTTGGAACATTGGAAGCCCATCTATCAGTACTACTCGCATATCTACATGCATAGGCTAGAATATGCGCTACATCAAGGCTTGTCATGTAGCCGTGTAAGACAATGGGACTCTCAGTACATATGAGGAAACGGGTCACGGGTCATAGGTTCGGCGGGTCATGGGGTCGACGGGTCACCCGGGTCACACCAGCTCTGAAATATACTTCAAGGCATGACAATCAGTCCATTTTGTGACTACAGATACACTACTTGTAGGGCCATTATGAGTAGTTGATTAAGCTTTACGTTAAGTATATTATTCACTAACAATCACAAGATGCATTCGTGGATTGTCTTATGTTAGTGATTAAAACGTGATTTGAAATGAGTAAAAGAATTAATTCTGTAAGAAATTGACAAAAATTCGCAGTATTCAAAAAGTACATTTCAAAAATTAAATTTGAGATACTCCTACGGGCGGCCAAATTTCACAAAGCTTGAGTTGGTTATCGGAATTGCGCAAATGAATTCTATGATCTTCACTATTCAAGTGCATTGACTTTAATTCAAATTTTCGAAAAATTCAACATTTGGCAGCGATCATACAGTCATTGATTACTCCATGGTAATCAAACTGATTGCTTTGTTTAGTTTTGTGACACTAGAGTGGACGCTGTTTGTTGATTCTACTTTTCACTGCTCGACATTGATAAGTAGATCATGAGAATAATTGAATTACCTAAACTTGCAATATTTTCAGATGTATCAAATATCATGAAATATTTTGTCTAAATACTCTTTTGAGTTTCATGCTCAAAGAAAATGAAAGCAACAGTGAATCTTTACACAAAGCCATAGAGTAAGTATATAGAATAGAATATACATATTTTTATTGTCTCAAATTAATCGATGAGCACATTACATGAGAAAAAGAGAAAGATGTTAAGAAAATTGGGCTAAGGGCAGTATTTGATGAAGGATTTACTGAGTCTTTTGCAGCGTGCTTTAGGCCGCATAATGGGGACATTCAACCTCGATCTTAATGGGCGAGGTAGAAAAATGCCGCGGAGGGAATGGGAGTCGTTGGATGCAATCTGCGAGAATAAGTTGTCACACAGCTTGTCACCGGTGGTCCTTAGGGTATCGTTCTTGGCATCCACCGACATTCCGGCAATCCGAAGCGCCCTTCGCTCAACTTTTTCGAGCTGGGAAAACAGTTGAAAAAGGCAGGAAAGGTATGCAGCAAAATGCTGCGGATGCAGGAAATGTAGACGTTGAATATGCACTCCTTCGGACATACTGATCTTCGTAAGTTGCGAATCTACATATTAGGTAAGAGTGGCAACTCCGCGTTTATTAAATCCCCAATGTGTATGCACTTTCGACTTTATTAAATGAACTCGAGGTGAACACAATTGGGTATTGTTACCAAATGTGAGATATGCCAATTTTTGCAGATTTGAAGAAACTACCACGGAATTGACTGATCATGATAGTTACAGATCCTCCGTGTCATGACAGCCTTGGAGAGGTAATGTTTGTTAAATTGGCAATTCGATGAGTTCCTATTGCTTTCATGCTCAGCCTCAAGAGTATTTTCTTAAGCGTGATCATATCACAAGCAACCTGCCACTCGTAGAGCAAAACAACATAATCAAAGACAATGATTTCAATTAACTCTAAAAGACGCAAATGGGTCCACATCGCTATTCAGATTCAAGAAATGAAACATGAATTTAGTGACTCATAAAATCATGCCGGTGAAAATAGAATTAAAACTTGAACTTTCAGCCAAGAAAGCACGAATAAGATCGCGACTTTTTCATTTCCGCTTAGTTAGGATGTTTACATGCATTTACAAATATTCATTCCTTTTGATATTCAACTTGTTTCATACTACTTAGAATCATCTCGGTAATGTATAAATTTGCAAAATTTTGACTTTTTTAAAACTGCTCAAATATTTTTTTGGACCACGGGAACGTAATTTCCGCAACAAACTGAATATTTTCATTTAAAAATGTCCACTGTATAGATATACTTTTTGAGTCGACACTCTACCAATATATACTGCTCTATGCACAAAGCGCAATGCCTATGCATCGGTGCTTAAACAATGTCAACGTGGGGAGGGGGCAACTCCATCGTCTAGACACATGTCCACGACGTAATATTGCTATTCAATGTGCATCCTTTGTACCCACCTTATCAACACTTACGAAAGCATAATCGTTTTTACTTTGAAGCTCGAATTCTTCTATTTTCATTTATCGAACTCCACCAATTATTTTAACTGTAGTGAGTTCATGCCATCTTAATTAATTGTTTCTCTGTAGGACAAAGGAAACAAGACTGCCATGTTGAATCTTCGTTACGTCGTATCCATTCAATGACTGCGATATTTCATAAAACGTGTTTCAAAATTGGAGGAGTGTCGTTTTGTGGGTGTGGATCTCGCGAATTCGATTTAAAAAATAATTATTTTCAGAGACATTCCTTTCATTGCTTTCTGTTTGTCTGAGAGCAATTCATCTGTCTATTTGAAAATTTTCAATTCGCATTTTGATGATGAAAACCTTTCTAATTTCGCTAATTTTGGTAGAAACCGAGAGGAAAGTAATTCAGTGATGTGGAAGCAAAAGCGAAGGCGAACCGGAAGCAAAGGTAAGAGTGGTGAAAACGTTACAACAGCGAAACAAAAAGGATCGCATATCAAATCGAACACAAGCGACGCGAAGAAGCAGGCAATGTGAAGCTGTGTAAAAGAAATTTGAAGCGATACAGCGCGATCTGCAGCGATTTTAATCGGTTGGAAAACCACGTGAGGTGATGCGAAGATGTCGAAATGATCAGGAACGAAGCTAAGTGATGCAAGCCGAAGGGATGCGATGTGATGCGAAGCTATCGAAATGATCAGGAACGAAGCTAAGCGATGCAAGCAGAAAGGTTGCGATGTGATGCGAAGTTGAACGAACTGATCAGGAACGAAGCTAAGCGATGCAGGCAGAAAGGTTGCGAGGTGATGCGAAGATGTGGAAGTGATCAGGAACGAAGCTAAGCGATGCAGGCAGAAAGGTTGCGATGTGATGCGAAGTTGAACGAACTGATCAGGAACGAAGCTAAGCGATGCAGGCAGAAAGGTTGCGAGGTGATGCGAAGATGTGGAAGTGATCAGGAACGAAGCTAAGCGATGCAGGCAGAAAGGTTGCGAGGTGATGCGAAGATGTGGAAGTGATCAGGAACGAAGCTAAGCGATGCAGGCAGAAAGGTTGCGAGGTGATGCGAAGATGTGGAAGTGATCAGGAACGAAGCTAAGCGATGCAGGCAGAAAGGTTGCGATGTGATGCGAAGTTGAACGAACTGATCAGGAACGAAGCTAAGCGATGCAGGCAGAAAGGTTGCGAGGTGATGCGAAGATGTGGAAGTGATCAGGAACGAAGCTAAGCGATGCAGGCAGAAAGGTTGCGAGGTGATGCGAAGATGTGGAAGTGATCAGGAACGAAGCTAAGCGATGCAGGCAGAAAGGTTGCGAGGTGATGCGAAGTAGAACGAACTGATCAAGAAAAAGGCTAAGCGATGCAAGCAGAAAGGTTGCGAGGTGATGCGAAGTTGAACGAACTGATCAGGAACGAAGCTAAGCGATGCAAGTAGAAAGGTTGCGAGGTGATGCGAAGCTGTCGAAGTGATCAGGAACGAAGCTAAGCGATGTAAACAGAATAGTTACGAGGTGGTGCGAAGCTGTCGAAGTGATCAGAAACGAAGCTAAGCGATGCAAACAAAAGAGCTGCGAGGTGATGCGAAGTTGAACGAAGTGATCAGGAACGAAGCTAAGCGATGCAAGCAGAAGAGTTGCGAGGTGATGCGAAGTTAAAAAAAACTGATCAGGAACGAAGCTAATCGAAGCACAAGGGATTCCAGGAGGCTGGAGGTGATTTGTAGCACTGTGAAGCAAACTGATGACAAGCGAAGCGACCTATGTGAGGCGAATGAGCATGCAGATCGAGGCGGAGCGGCACGAGATGATCAAGAATGATGAGAAGCAAAGCGCTATGGGCATGCTAAGTTTTCATTCAGTTTTCAATTGCTTCTTTCATCAATTTTCAATGACATTTTTTCAGTGCCTCAATGCAATGGTTTTCACATGTAATTCAATTTGCTGCTTACATGAGAATTAATCGATTTCTTGAAGTCTTTTTTTCGATTAATTTCATTCACTACTTGTCCATAAATTATAGTCATGTTTATGTTGTAGTCAATCATGTTCGTCGTATGGCTCGCGTCGAAACATTTATTTTAACTTAGCACTTCCTTCATCTTGTCCCTGTCGTCCAATACACATTATATATTATTGTAGAGAAATTACGTTCATCTCCAGATATCTAGTGAAACCGGTTGGGCCGTTTAACCCTCAGAGACCTGAGGGGAACCAGTGGACTCCTTTTACAAATTCTTATTTTACCTGTTTAAATCGATGTCAAATCATTGGGACAGTTGATCTTAAAAGAAAGTTACATTTGGCCATTTTTCAATTTTATCCATACCAAACGGAAATAGGCCTATACTGAGCCATAATTGCTGCATTTAAAGACTCTCAAAACAGCTTTGGATATCTCAAACTCTGTGAAAACTTTGCAGTCTGCTTTTAGTGTATGAAGATAATGATAGCTTTCATTTTGAACCTTGTGCATCCATTTGAATTTTGAGCATGCACGTAGGCCAACCAGTCATGCGCGATCATGTGCGGAAACATATTCACATTTTGCGACCTTCTAACATAACGCACATCCACTAGCATGATGTAAACATTGAATAGATGATTTTCACCATCGATGAACCATTGTGGACATGTACAAAATCTTCTTTCACCTTATAACAAACACTTTCTAAGACCTGAGAGGGGGGGGCTCTCAGGAAAAAGCTCTCTTATTTCCATTGTGACAGCGAGTAGCCAAGAATGAAAACATTGCAGGAAAGTGCTATAGGATTCCATCGACAATTGCGCATACAACTGAAGTCTTCATTTTTTTGCTGTCCATCAGATCTGTCTGTCCTTTGTGTGTATTGTCATCAAGATCATAACTGTTCGGATCGAAAAGGTACTTCAAGATTTTGCTGAGATCAGAAGACAAGGGAATGAAGTCTTTATTCATTTCGGGACGCATGATCTCGTCACTATTCTTCGTGTTGGATGGCCTATATTTCTTTAGCGTCACTTATTCTCGCTATTGGATAATATGAATCTCGTGCGAGACATCTTGCCGCTAGCAGGAGGAGTTCCTGTTGCTAGACCTCAGTGTAGTAGATTGGGGGACAGAGAAGTGAGATATCTATCCAACCACGAGTTCCGATTGGATCCGCGATAGTTGGTAACGGGTAATCAATTAAGAATAGTTTTAACCTCTAAGGTAAAAGGCTTTCGTTTTGGCATGCATTCGTCAATTCACCACTTGCAAGGTAAAACAGGGTACCGTGGGTATGGGGACTCTGTGGGGATTCTGAAGATTCACTAGAAACAATCAGAATTGACATCACATCACACAATCAACTTCGATGTTGAATTACAAAGTATCCAGCCTACCCATCTCACAACTGGAAATGCATGAAATATCAATGCTGATCATTTTCACATTATTAACACACGTTCAATAATTTTGAATGACTTGTAATGATAGTTCTAGGTGTGTCAAGGACGTCTGAAGTGGAAGAATTCTGTAAAGTCTGCTTTGCTGAAAAGCCGAATGGAGACTTACAAATATTAGCTGTAATACTGTAGTATATTCTTAATAGTAAATAGTTCAGATAAAATTATTTGTGATATAATTCAGCTTGCGTGATAAATGCGATTAATTATTATTTACATAGATCTCAAACTAATTATGATATAGCAGACCTGTTGGGTCCAGCCCACAAAGCAAGACACATGAAAATCGAAGCACCGCATCAGTGCACAACAAACCGGGAAAATCCAAAAAGTTAAAGACGGCGTTTCACTGGAAACACAACAATAATTCCATTCAATATTATTTAGAAACATAGAAATTGATGCATAAAGATATAAAAACATGCTAGATTCGCATAATGATGGCTATTGCTAAAATTCTGTTACCATACAAATTTTCTCCTCAAATGACAACGTACATCATGCACTTGCATCATCATTTACAATGCATAGTAGCACTTTCATCCGGCTTGGAAAACGCAAGCCTGAATTGAGACTCAACAGATGGACGAACCAAATGGTTGTATGTCCTGTAACACAACATCTCTCTACCAAAAGTGAGAAGCACTTTCAAAAGTCTTCGAAGTCAGAAACACTTTCGGAAGTATTTGAAGTGAGAAACACTTTTGGAAGTCTTCGGATTCAGAAACAATTTTAGAAGTCTTCGAAATCAGAAACACTTTCAGAAGTCTTCGAAATCAGAAACACTTTCAGAAGTCTTCGAAATCAGAAACACTTTCGGAAGCATTTGAAGTCAGAAACACTTTCAAAAGTCTTTGAAGTGATAAATATTTTCGGAAGTCTTTGATCAGGCTGCTCGAAATCTGTGATTTATGCATCTCATGCTTGTAGGGAATTATGACATCTTGTCAAGAGACAGTGGCGACAATTCGGGCACAACCCTCATCACTCGTGGTGTAAACTATAAGCACTCTGACAGATTTCAAATAATTGCAATTGATTGCGACGCATTGAATCTTTGATTAATTAACCTTGACATTAATTCTCTCGTCTTTGTTTTGTATTTGTGATAAACCCTAGAGTTCGTAGATGCTACGAGACGATGTAATAAATCAGCTTCAAAATAAATGAAAATCGCATTTTAATATTTGTCGACGGATGTATTGCAGGAGATTAGGAGAAAATGTGCATTGTGGTCATGGACTGTAACAGGATGAAAAACATCATCTCCGTTCTCCAGAGAGTCTTATTTCTTCCTCACCTGCCTTCGGCAACTTCATTATTAACCGCATTCATCAGGGAAATTAGTCCAACTCTCATTTCATATCTCAACTCATTTCTCCAAAATAGGCTTATAAAAGATCTTAACCGTCGCTCTCTGTTGAAATTTTGAATCTCCTTTAAACCATGAAAGCTATGGACACCAGATAACCACCTGACTTTCGACGTATTATGCAAATTTTGAGAGAAAGTCAATGAATTTGGAGCAATACTTTTGACGTGAGAGCCATTTTGAAATTTGAATGTTTGAAAAATTTTGACTGATTTCGGTATATATATGTATTTACTTCTAATGTATACTACGGCATCGATTCTTGATGAAATAAATTGAGATTACATAAATGATTCTTCCTATCAATATAGGGATATTCACAAATTCAAATGCAAAATTATTTCTGCTTATTATGTATGCATGTCTGAAAGTTGAAATTAAAATGTCAAATATGAATTTTTATAATTTCTATACTTTTTAGTTCTGCATCTAATCCGCAAATTATTGAAATTGTTCAGAATCACATTGCTTCTAGCCTCTGTCTCGATAAAAGTCACCGATTGGGTAATTGTTTCTTCATCTGCAGAAACAAAATACTAAAATGTGCGATTTTTGTGATACTTGAGTTGAACCAAAAGTTTGAATTATTTTACCTTTGACCTCATCTAATGCAATGATATAATCTCAGAGCGATTACTTATCATCGTTTTATTAACCACTTTGACCAGATCTTTTGATTGGTGTATGGTTTGTTAGTCTTAGTTGTCATTTTCCATTTCAAATAGTTATCGAATTGAAATTTGTTAAAAATTGGCGTTATTTGACCTTTGACTTCCACCTCAGCCGAGGGATGACCTTAGAAATGTAACTGATGCTGCTTTTAATGAATCCCCTTTCAATGCCTATTCGATTGATGTGTGGTTTATCAAAATTGGCGAAAAAGTTTGGGAGATCAAATGGTGGGCGAAATTCTTCCCCCCCCCTCGCCTTCGGAAAAACACCCCAGTGGGGCAAGGTTATTGGAGTGATGTTATCAAACATCTTTGTCACGAAACTGTTGATGGCAGGAATTTGGTGAAAACACAGGCTGACTAGCATCTCGACAAAAACTTCCGATACAAATCTGTAAACCGTAGACCGACAATTATCCTACAAAATCCTTCTTTCAAAGGTTGCATAATACGTGGAAAGTAGGCTAGCTAGAAATCTGATGGCCATAGTTTGATTTAAAAGATATTCAAAAAATTCCCCAAGAGGAAAACGCCGCCCTCCCCCGTTGGGAAAGGGTTAAGATATATTTTAAGCACAGTTCGACGCAATTGTCAAGCACCCACATTTCGGACGTCATGATACGAAGATAGCGATATTCAGCCTGGCAACTGGTGATATTCTTGTGAATGAATCTGATCTTCAAGAGGATTTTCATGCGGGAAGTGAGCGCGATGATGAAAAAAAGGTGTTGAAAATCTGAAAGCGAAGAAGAGACCGATTTATTGAAGTGGCGAAGAAGAGAAGTGCCGAGTTTTTATTTGTAGATTGTCACCCAACATCAGTAAAACGACATTTCTATTAGCTTCTAGTCGTCTTGCAATGAACGGAGAGTCAAACATCGCCAAATTATACTGTATATGTTTTTTTTATGCAGCACCATGTACTTCCCGGTTTGGTAATGATCAAACATTCTTTCAATCGCTCAAAATGATATTAGTCTTTTATATGATTATGATTGCACTTTTAAGACAGACATCTTCCGGAGTAGTCAGTGCTATGATAGTACTCGTAGCCGGTAATTTGTCTGAATTGCTGTTAAAGATGATGAAAAGGTCATGACAACCAATGTTGTTGTTGCAGATAAACATGCTGTCCCGTCACAGAATTTTTATAGGCGTTACACGTTTTTGAAGACGTTAATTTAATGAAAGTAGCAGAAGATTGTGAGATAGACAATTATTATTTCTTCTTCCATTCGACTTCTTGTTTCAACTGTATTCCTACAAGTGGAGACGGTATCCATATCAGTTAAGTGTACGATTTAAGTGAACGAAGTTTGGGAGATCAAATGGTGGGCGAAATTCTTCCCCCCTCGCCCTCGGAAAAACACCCCAATGGGGCAAGGTTATTGGAGTGATGTTATCAAACATCTTTGTCACGAAACTGTTGATGGCAGCAATTTGGTGAAAACACAGGCTGACTAGCATCTCGACAAAAACTTCCGATACAAATCTGCGAAACTTATTAACTTGGAGTAAAACTTCCTGAGATTCGTTATCGCCGAGTTTGGCAGGAACGATGTTAGGAAGCATTCATTTCGCAGTAAAGGAGATTTTAAAAATAGGATCTCAAATCTGCATCTGATAACATTTATTGAACCCAAAAACTGCGGAATAGGATTGGAATCGCTGAAGCAAGTATTTTTATCTCTCTCCATCATCTAAAATGATAGAAATAAGTCAGACTTTATGGTCATTTTATGGCAAATTACAACATTCCGCATTTCTCCATAATTGTTGCAGTAAATGCTTTCGACTAAAAGTTGTTCAAGTGATATTTGAAATAAAATGGACCTGCACCTAATTGTAACACAAATGCTATAAAATCCGGCTTAGCCATCAGATTACTCCTCTTCAGTGTACTCCTGAGTCACACTTTTGATTTCTTTGAAGAGTGAGTTCGATGGCTTGACCGTATCCTTATCAGCGTTTCTTCTATTACTCTGCACAAAATGCTTCATTTTAGGTGAATTAGATTACGTTCGATAGCTTGAGGGGTGCACTGGACCTCCTCAGTTGTCAGAAGGTGTAGAAATCCTCTTCAAAAAATACCTACTATCGCACAACAATGGTACATAATCTGTGAACAATGGTACATCATCCTTGTGCATGTGCTCTGTTAGAAGACCGCAAACGCGAATATTTTGCATTTTCGCATGTTGGTGCATGATTGATTGGCCTGTGTGAAAGGGTTGATTGTTATAATGCACTAATCAACGA
The DNA here is from genome assembly GCA_907163375.1 of Prostheceraeus crozeri. NCBI lineage: Eukaryota > Metazoa > Platyhelminthes > Polycladida > Euryleptidae > Prostheceraeus > Prostheceraeus crozeri. The sequence continues at coordinate 77,873 of CAJQUW010014563.1, read as the reverse complement.
TCAATATAGCTCAAAACATCAAATGATCAGTTATGAGGTGGCAAACTTCCAAACACCAACTACCTCATGTAATTAGGCCAGCCACACCGTTTCCTTAGCCTATGTGTCGACTGGACAAGTAAATAAAATTAGTAATCAATCAATTATGACTTCACGACTAAATTTTATGGGAACAAGCAAAAGAAAAAATAGCTTTTCGAGTTGTGTAGCTACAGTGCGCGACAGCAAGTTGGAAACTTGGCATAAATCTATGGACACGTATTTTTTCCAACACCTAAAAATTGTTCACTATTAGGAAATATCGACAAATTTATAATCATCTGAAAGAGAATTTTCGGATCTATCATTTGAATGTTGTTGAATTAATTGTTTTTGAAATTGGTGGTTCCTAGAGGCCCATAAATCCGAAAGCCCTAAATTTTCTTTAACTTTTTTTGACAAGCGCATAAATTAATTTGAAACATTCTTCTTGTGATATTCGCAACCGTCACAAGATTGGGTTTCAGAAAATATATAGTTTGAAAGTGTTTTCTCGAAGTTTATAGGCAATATTTTGAAAGTAGTATAGATAGAAAATGTGGCGATTTCTTCATTTTCAGAATATGTTGCGATAATAACAGAAATAACGCTGTTAACTAACTGGTGGGATTTATTTTCCTCAAAACTAGTGTTTTCTGCTTTTGTTGGGTAAATTCAAGGCCCTTCGAAGAAATATTCTGAAAATGAAGAAATCGCCACATAAAACTTCGCTATATAAAAAAATTGCCTATAACTTCGAGAAAACACTGTTAAACTATATATTTTCTGAAACCCAATCTTGTGACGGTTGCGAATATCACAAGAAGAATGTTTCAAATTAATTTATGCGCTTGTCAAAAAAAGTCAAAGAAAATTTGGGGCTTTCGGATTTATGGGCCTCTAGGAACCACCAATTTCAAAAACAATTAATTCAACAACATTCAAATGATAGATCCGAAAATTCTCTTTCAGATGATTATAAATTTGTCGATATTTCCTAATAGTGAACAATTTTTAGGTGTTGGAAAAAATACGTGTTCATAGATTTATGCCAAGTTTCCAACTTGCTGTCGCGCACTGCATTTATGAAACAGACTGTACAATCAACTCCGCTCATTATTTCATTGCATTTTGTGCAACGTATGATTGAATAAGTTGCATGAACACTTTCTTTTGTAGGCACTCTGAATAGGAAATACTGATGCGAAGCTAAATGAATCTGCATTTATTCGGCGATAGTTGTTGTTCTTTCACTGTTCAGATGTACAAATCGTGTGGAGAAATAACGGTAGAGCCATGGTTAAGAGAAGGAATATTTCCTGAAACCATGAGAAACAGCCGATTCAGAGCTATTTACCGTTGTCTCAGATTTGACAAACATGCGCAGGAGCACAGGAGCAAGGACAGAAAACTTGATACAGCTGAATTGCTGCTAAATAACTTCATCAACCGCACTATTTTCCGTCATAGTATGAACAATCATAATAAATTGCTTTGTTCAATAACGCTGTACATATTGTCAATACATCCAAAAATAGCTTCTGACATATGCAAGCATCTGAGCGACCAGATTTGTAGATTCATTATTCGTCAATATAAGAAATGCCGCAATTACTGCAATGCCCAACACACAGTGTGGCAGACCGGCAGGATTTCTCAGGTGAGTTATTACTTGCTCTAGTTATTTTCTTAATCTATTTATTTCAGGCTTACACGCTTTTTTCATTTTCTACCATTTGAATATTATCAGGATGTACATTTATGTTTTATTCTTATTTTTCACATTGGTTTTACTTACTGAATAGTGACGTTCAAGATTTAATTAATTATTAATTGTGTTGCCCCTTGGTAATTAGATTCCAAGCTCTGGCATATTTCGTGTGCTAAAGCATACTGATGCTACAACATCGACAGTCATTCACATGGGGAAGTCAGAAAATCGAAGTGAGAGTGTATGCTAGACATCAAGTTTTATGTAAAAAGAAAACGAATTTCTTATACAGCGAAATTGCAATTCGGTCCTTTGGACACCATGACCTCATACGGCTTGATTTTTTCGTTCACCCCTTTTCCGTTTTCATCGACACAAATGCTTCAGTTCGTTGAACGCCGAAAGTCCTGTACGACGCATTTGACGCATGAAATGAAGGCGTTGCGATAACCCATCTTCCTTGGTAACAGCCACAGAGTAAGTATATTTAGGTAGAGTGGCAGCTCAGCATTCATCAAACTTCCAATACACTTTCGAATTCATAAAATGAACTTGACACGAAACTTAGCACCACATGTGAGATATGCGAATTTTTGCACTTTTGGAGGAATGTACACGAATTTGACTCATGATGACATGACAGTAATATAGAAGAAAGAAAAGAAATTTACAAATCCTCCATGTCATGGCAACCTTGAGAGGTAATATGGTTTACTATATTAGCAATTCGATGGTTTACCATTGCTTTGAAGTTCATGCCTTACTCTAATAAGATCATTTTCTTTAGCGTGATTATATCACAAACTACTTGCCACTGACAGAGCAAAAGCATCATTATAAAGAAAATGATCTTTCAAAGGTGTAAATGGGTCAACATTGCTATTCAACACTATTCAGATTCAAGAGATGACGTCTTGTGAATCATAAAATCATGCCGCTGAAAATTGAATTAAAAACATGATATCTCAGCCAAGAAGCCTTCAATAAGATCTCAACTTTTCCTTCAGGACCTCCAGGGACTTGCATTATAATGCATCTCATGAAATTTCCTTATCATCAGCTTAATTACCGCTGCATTATGATGCTTGTTAGCAAATATTCATTCCTTTGATATTCAACTTGTTTCAATCTACTTATAAACGGGACGTCATCTCGGTAGTATATAAACACAGGAATAATTTGAAAATTTCAGCTTTTTAAAAACTGCTCAAAAAACTTTTTCGAAAACAGAACCGTCATCTCCGCAAAAAACTGAATCCCTTGATATAAAACTTTTTACTGTATGCAGATACTTTTTTGAGTCGACACTCTACCCATATATACGTACTCTATGACTCCAGCCACTGCCATAACAAAATGAAGAGGTGACGATGACTGGTGATGATGACTTCAGTTACAACTTTTTTGCACTGGCGGTTGATAAATAAAATATACTTCATAAAAAACACAATTCTTTGAATATGTTTCGAGATGACTGTAGTATACTACGATAGTAATACTTGTATACAAGTAGCAAATTCAAAAAAATGAAGCCTTATTATTTGATATGCTTCATCGCAAAATGTTGTAATCATCACTAAGCTTCATGAAATCGTGTTCTAGCGTGACACTAAATGGCAACTTTAATGTTCAACGCTTAGTGAATTCTTGCTCAGATGCTGAAATGCGAATTACAGGTTCAATCTACAAATTGCTTTTATGTAGGAGGAGAAACACAAGCGACAAGAACATGTAATTATCTGGAATCAACATTCCATACGGTGTACAATTCAAATTAAAGCGAAAAACTGCTAGATATGCGTAGTAATATGCTTGTTTCACATATCAAACAATTATTTCTATTGAAGGCAATTTGTCAGAAATATCTCCACGGTTGAGACACTATTAGCTATTGGCAAAAATGATGAATGTGATGCACAATTCTACTGAGAGATTGTAATATATGGACATGAATTGCGTAGTTACATTCTGCTTAATTAATTGCTTTCAGCAAGGATTATAATTTCAACCAATGACAAAATAGACAGATGTTTTAGAAATATATTTACAGCATGTTAAAGTATTCAAAACATAAGAGAAATGTGAAATTTCCAGGGGTAACAGACATGCTTGTTATATATTTTAGATGGTTTTAAGCAGTGACACGTGAAACGTGATTTACTTGTACAAACAGAAAACATTGGCTTCAGGCACATTTTCAGGGATTTCATTGTCATCATTTGTAAAGGTGCCTGCAATGTTGCTCATTACCTGAAGCACACATTAATGTGCGCAATCCCCGCACGCTTTTTCTGAATAAGACACGTATTAACAGCTATTATTAATTCAGACACAAATAAAAGTTGCAACCACATTTCAAGGGCGAAAGGGGGATACTTCTGTATCTTCGCAAACATTTTCTGAACTTCTCTAAACGTTCAATACCTGCAACTCTAGTTTAGAAGCCGTTTTGGTTTTATCAAATTTAAACTATGGAAGATCACTTACAGACCATTGTCGAAGTATAATGAAGCTATAATCAACTTGTTCACTTATCCACGAATGTACCTATGTCCCATTTATTACATTAAAACTCATTACCGCCCAATGTTCCACTTATGGAACAATTTTTTGAATCACAATTATAAGCATAAGAAATATTTATAAGTATCATTTAAGCATGCAGATATTAGAAGCATGATGTAAATAAATTCAACAATGCCTGGTAAAGCATTTTGTTTTAATTGGGTTCTGTCCAAAGAAATTTGAAATTTCGGAAATTTCCAAAATTTATCACTGAAACTTGTTTTCCCACTCCTGTCCATAAAAATATAAGGTAAGTCAAACTTTTCTCGGATTACAATTTCTGCATTAGTCTGGTGACGTACAATACAATTATTTCATTTATCGTTGCTTTTCTGCGTTCATATTGAGTTTTAGAAATGTTGTTCCATTTCTGGAACATTGGACACTGCATGTATTTTCAATGTTCCAGTAATGGAACATTGGACACTTAGGGTGTTACATTTTACATAATGCGCTAAATAGTCAATGTCAAATCTGGATGCTTATCATAGTAAGTTATGCAACACATTCGTGTAGTAATTGTATCACTTGTAATTTTAACTTACAAGCAGGAACTTCAAGTTAGTCGGATCGCCTCAGATGGTATTTACACAAAAAGGGCTACGTTAAGCAGACTTTCTAAACTGATACTAATCAATTGTTTCATATTGCATTTTCATTGAATCTTATTGTACTATCATCTTCATTTGGGGTTACTACAGCAAATTTGACTTTGCTTACTATAGCAAAAAAAGTTCACCACTGCATCCTGGCCCTGAGGTAGAGATGTTTGCACCTCTATCTACTGCGCTAAGGTACTTTACTAACACGAGCACAGTAGCAACCTACTTAATTGGAACCAATTTCACACTCGTCTTACTTATCAATTGTTAGTACTTACTTATTTTCTTAATTAATTGAGTACTGATTTAATTCCTGTCTATCTTTTTTTCAGACGGATGCCAAAGAAACTATTTTCAGTCGAAGAAGCTGCACAGCTATTGATCGAAAATTCTGACGAAGAATCTGATATTGATTTGGTAATTTTGCCACCTGAGTCCTCACAATATATCTCCGATGAAGATGACATAGCAGAGGATGATTTGTTATCATCTGACATCAAAGATGTGCCAGGTTTGGTTGAAATCCATCAACGGTCGGACGATGGAGAATGCTCAATGCCACAACCGAAGCGTAGGAAAGTATCGCATCATTGGGAGAAAAGTTCTGATTTTCGTAATTCGTTACCAGAAGCTGAAGTGACGCCCATTGACGAAAGTTTCCCACTACTGGTGGATAAAGATGCAAGTGAATTATTTAGATTATTCTTTGATCCGACCGTTATAGATCTCTGCTGCACACAGACGAATTTGTATGCGCACCAACACTTACAACATGGATTTCATATAAGTGAAAATGAAATTTTTCACTCCTCAGTGGCTATCACAGTTTACCACAAGAACATCTATACTGGAGTACGAACGAAGATGTAGGAGCATCATTTGTCTCCGAAAAAATGTCAAAAAAACGCTTTAAAGAGATCAAGCGTTTTTCCTCTAGAAAAAGTATAGTACTAGTAGAGAATGTGGAAACGATATCTAAAAGGACGGTTCGTAGAACCTACATATGTAGAAGTCACCACACAAAGAACACGTGAATTTATAAACAACATACCGTTTCTCACAAACATGATCATTATTTAAAGATTCGCAGATTTTACAGCTACAATTAGTAGAAGAATTTAGAGAATTGAACTTATTGAAAGTGCTTCGTATTTGTTTTCCAGGTTTTTGAACTATTCTAAAGGGCACGTCATATTTTTCACTAACTTATTTAGTTTTCTGTGTGCAGCGTCATTTATAAAAACCAGTTGTAGGATGCTATTTGTATTTTTTTCGTCTCTGCTATGTTGCTTAGGGCGTTTTTCTTGAACATCCCTCCAATGAAAATTATTTTTTCTTAGTTTCTTCTTAAAGTCGTTTACATGACGTCCAACATCAGCGCTATCAGAGCAACGGATACCTATGTTATTTATCGTGTTTTTAATGAAGTTTTGCTTAACGAAATCTGGAACATTGTCTACTCTATGATTAACTTTCTCGGTACTGATACTACAAGCTTTGACATAAAATGTTAATTAAAGTCAAAAATCTTTTTAATTGCATGTGCTGTCGGACAGAACCTACTTCAACTGTGGTTCTGGGATAGTCCTTGTCTGAGAAGCATAGCCTCATCCACAACCTTCTTAAATGTGAACTTTGCTGTGGCTATAACACAAAGCCATTAATATATATGATGGATAATGACAAACAAACAATAAATACATTGCAATTCCAATTTAAATGAAAATTATTTGTACTACTGAATACACAAATGTGTATAGCGATGCTGCAAGAAAGATAATCAGAAAGGAATTGCTTTGGCAGAGACATGTAACACGTATATCCCCAAGCTGAAGCATTGAAATGAATTGTCAACTTGTGGTGAGTCTCATTCTTGTCTAGCCCCGCATTTCAATATCCCTTTGAGATAACAAAGCGAAAGCTTTGGGATTTCGGCTAAGTCTTAATGAATGAGTGATATTATCAAATTAAATGAAATACGATAGCAACAGACAATGTTTCCAACCCTTGAAGCAAATGAAATGTATCAAAGTTGTCTAAGAATTGCCAACGAGGTCCACCCGAGGCAAAACAAAATGACGCCAGTCTGGCAGCATAAGATTTCTTCCCTTTCCTTTAGTATCATAATTTTATGGAAATGTCGAATCAACGAACCAAAGCACTAACCTAAAAGCATAGTCTTCGGCTCTAACAATTACATCTTTTCTCTATCCTTTGTACTGCCTTCTGAAAATGCTATGAAAATGTAAGAAAGCAGTCGGTTAGATGCAAACGCAAGCAGTTCTTTAATGTAATGGCAAATATACTATAATTCTACATCAAGAATAGATGTCCTCACTTGAGCACTGTATTTGGTAAATATTCGAGGTTTGATGCAATAACGTAGCCATATGCATTCTAAACACTTCTAAATGTATTGATTTTGAGATCGCTAACTAAATATTTGTATTTTACTTATGCAGTTAGTTCTCCCAATGATTAAATTTGGCGGTATCAGGCTGAGAAAGATTAAATGATTAAAAGATCTAATGTAAAGGGAGAAATTGAATAATAGGTACCGATGAAAAATGCTATTCTTTTCTGAGATTTTGCATTGTACACTGTAAATCGCTCAATACCAATCACATACGAAGGATGCATGCCAAGATATTTTTTAGTATGTTTGTGTATCTATTTGCATGCTTTTCGTATGTTATTTCAAGTGTGGTATGCTTCACATACTACAGCCATACCCACACACTTTTAATGGAGGCATCAATGATTTCTAATATATGTTGATTTAAGGCCTTTTGTCAATAAAGATCACACTAATGTTACTACTGTTTAGTAAGTAGTAAGATAATGACACTTAATAGTCAAACTTACAATACTGAATTCGATTTTAATACATGTAAGTCTAAGGCATTTCATAAATAATCAATAAATATTTAACCATCAACAATTATGCATAATGTAATTTTGAAACTAAGCATATTATCAATCCGAAAAAAAACATTATAATTCATGAACGCAAAAATAGTTACGCTTGAGATATATAAGTCAACATGGTTGCTCAATAGTTATCGTATTATTTAAATAGATGTTTATCAACTTAGTTCATGGAAATGAACTAATTATGAGTCTTCTGAATGCCCTAAGACAAGTAGCAAATATGACACGCAGCCTTAATTTCACTATAAAGTTAATCTAGTTGAATACAACACTTTCACAAAGAAATATTCACGACTGGTATTACTGGAAAAATGTTATTTGACAGTAGAATGTAATATAGCTTATTTTTTTCATTTGACTTAAAGCTATTCATTCGAAATACATATCAATGAGGACGAATTTGCATCGGGTCTCGTATATAAAACATACCAACAATTCGTATTTAATTGTAAAACAGCCAATCACAGACAGAATAGTTCGTATCGCTAGATGCCAATTACATACGAACGTAAGTGAGATTTCGTATGAAAAACATACCATATCTCTGTAAACATGCGAGAATCTCGTATCAGATGCTAGTTTCAAATTGTAGCTATGTAATTTTGGTATATGTTTGTATGTACTTTTCGTATCCAGCGGTTTACAGTGTATGTAAATTGCTTATTAGCCATTCAATTTGTCACATTGGATGGTCTATAAACCCCTTTCGCAAATTAAAACAAAAAATAGTGTTTTTAAAAGAAGAAAAGAAAATTTCAAAGCGATTTAATCCAACTTTATGTAACAATTCTGAAACTTCCCAACAGCATCGTGTAGGCTTTTATCCTTTAGAGATCACAGTGCACTGGAAACATCAGCAATGCCTTTTCATTTCATAAAATCTTTTTCGTCATGAAGCAGCTTCGTCCTTGCAATTTAATTGTCTGAATGAATTCTTTACCACAGCAGTATATTCGACTATTCGACTCTTTTGTAGCATATTTCATACATAGTTTATAAAACCACATGCTTATTGTTCGAATAATTTTTCACGGTGCACATGTACGAGTATAGGCAGGAGAAATTAACAAGAAGTTTTGTTGTTCATATGTAACGATAATGCACTATACTGGAATACAGAAAAAAGTATCTTTCTCATTCACCTGACGATGCACACTGGTTGTGCATGAAATATTGTGTCCTCTGTACTTTCGGATTTAGGATAAAAGGAAGACCAATGTCATAAGTTGAGATTCTAAGTTTACGGCATTTGCTATATCTTCAAGAAGCAACCACTTTTTTAACTAGAAACAGCTAGCCAAAGGCGACATCTTCCACTGTCTTTGCAGTTAGCTGTTTTCTGCTATTCTCCGAATTTGAATTAGCATGCTCTTAAGAACATTTCGCACGAGTCACATTTTTGGACATTGAAAACATATAAGTAAGTACTTACACTTATCAGTCATATAATGATTGTCTGCAATTAAATCGGTGTCGCAGTTTACCATTTTGCGAGGAATTACCAAAACCGTTGATTTCTGGTAGAAGTATGCTGTATTTTTGAGATAGCTTTATTTTATATTAGATGAAAGTACGGTATTTAACAAAGTTACGAATTCAAAATACTTATAATCTTACATAAGTCACATCTGTTGAGATTTGATAAAACTTATAATCTATTGGAAATTGCAACCAGTAACTTGATGCCTCTGCCATCTTGCCATGTGGGCAAATTTCATCAGCGATTAGTATCTGAGCATTTTATTAACGTTTCTTCATGCTTTCACAAATATCTGTGCATGAACTATTTTCAATGATACTGTAAACTGTGTTCTTTGTGACGAAATGGGGACTATGTACTAGGCTTTTTCTTTCTTATAATATATAAATCAAATCCGGCTGGTATCCTTTCACTCTTCAATTTTCTCCTCTACAGTATTTCAAATGGCTGTTTCATGTTTCATAATTCCATTTTCCTTCTACAGGCGTTGGAGCATTGGGTCGAATGTAGGAACCGCACTTTTTCTCTGTTAATTTCGAATATCATCATAATAATATGCTAGTTGCTCACTGTTTTCTCCTCCTTTTGTATAGAGTTTCTGCATTGATTGACATGTTCAGAATGGGCGACACTTGGCTATCGTATTGTGGGATTTCTTGTTGGAATGGATTTCTTCAGAAGAATCCTTTTAAACCATTTTTTCATGATCTCTTTACTCTTTACACGATATTTATATCAACTGTTGCAATCTTGAGCGCAGTATTTACTTTACCACTTTCACAGTTGTAACAAAGTAGCTGATAAACATGAATGTTGGACTCTGATGTACGCAAAAATTTTGAATTTTGTTTGACTGACAGTCAAGGTGTTTTACCGGACGTCCCACAGCGAATCCTCCCCCCCCAACACAAAATCAAGATTATTTACTTGAAGTTTGGTGACTTCGGCTTGATAGGAGCAGCTTGGGTTGTTGTTTGATATCAGTGTATGCTATCATTAGGATATCGAATAGCGCTTGTCTTCATTTCGCAAACAATAATTGCAACTCCAAATTCAAATTCAAATTTCTAGCTGAAATGCTGCTTCATGTTTAATCATTTACAATTAGTCATGCCACGTCGACACACGATTGAGGAACGCGCGTTCATTGTGAAAAGCTATTATCAAACTGGCAATTATCGTGAAGTAGTTCGACGCTTTGAAGACACGTATGGAAGACCAATTGATAGGAAATCGATTTCATCATTGATTAAGAGATTTGAGTCCACTGGAAGAGTTGACGAAGAGGGACATGGTAGACCATCAAGTGAAAGCCATAGTGAACAGGTAGCCGTGGTTGTCGGTGCTATCACTGAAATGGGTGATAATTTCTCTATCCGCAAGGCATCCGCTGAGCTTGACATTTCAAAATCTACTGTTCATCGAATTCTGAAAGTCGACTTGAGATTGAAAAGCTATCACTTCTCGTTGCATCAAGAACTTAATGAAGACGATCCTGATCGACGTTTGAATTTTTGTGAGGACTTACTACGTTTATTGGAACGAGATCACCAATTGATCAATAAAGTTGTCTGGACAGGCGAGGCAAAGTTCTTTTTAAACGGAACTGTGAATCGCCACAATTCAGTTTATTGGTCAGATCACAACGAGCTTCGTCTAAGCACCAAGTCCATGGACCAACGTGGTGCAACAGTGTGTGCTGGCATTTCATCCCGAGGTTTGACGGAGCCATTCTTCTTTCGAGAGACTGTCGAAGGAGAGAATTATCTTAGTATGCTGCAAAGCGTGCTGCCGCGAATCACCGATCTTGGGAGCATTTTCATGCAGGATGGGGCACCGGCGTATTATTACCGTTCCGTCATAAATTACTTAACCCTTATCCATGTATTAGCTACATTTTGTAGCTTTTCGTAATTAAAGTCATTCCTGTAATTTAAGGGGTTTCACAATTGCACAACTCTTTGGTCTCGATGAATGATCAAGTATAAGCATCAAATTCATACAATTCATTTCGGCCGATCTACCGATTTATTTGAAAATCAAATGAATTTATCTTCATACGTGTAAGTAGCTGCAAATTATAGCTAGCCAACTGAGTCATTTTGTCACTATTAATGATCATAATTATGCGCAATCTGATTTCATTATGGAAAGTTTACTTTGAATTGGACGTATCCATTTATATCTAACAGTCAGATTTGTACTTGGAGGTACATGTATATGGTCTGCATAGGCCATATCTCAAGTTATGTGGATGAAAGAACGTTGGAAATGCAATCAAATTTGCTTTCTATCTCATTCATTTTCTGTTAGATTCTAAAATGATAACAAGAACCTCTTGTTTCCCGAAAAGTTGTGTACTTAGATCAAAGAAAAATGTAGGGCCTACATACAATAATCAGCCTGGCCGTCCCTCACAGCAGCTAGACGAAGTACTGCACACACAACAGCGTGATTCCATTGAGTTTCCCCGTCTGAAACTTGTCGAATCATATCGCTTGAAGCTGTCTGTGTGTGCAATCCTAGAATCTGATTGGCACAGCAGATCTAATGACGCGATCATGAATGAAGCCTTCTGCATTGATTTTCAAGAGCTCCCATTTCAAGTATCCGCGGCTACGTCAGTGTCTTTTCGGCAATCATGCGTCGATCAAGAAGGATTACAGCTGAGGCTGCGCTGCAAGCTCTGTTCAATATGGGCAACTCCAATGACCAGGATGACATCGAATTGTCGGACGATGACGAATATTATGTAGAAGCTGGTAACACGGAAAATGAGGAAGAATCCGCAGCTGGTGAAGAAGATGACAACGGCGACATCGAAATTGTGTCTAATTACTCTGACTCTGATAACAGTGACAATGAGGAATCAGAACAATCGATCGACTCAGTTGATTTTTCAAACTCTTTGAATATCAACTTTCAAAGTCAACCATTTCCTTCTCGCCGTAGTCAAAGAAACATTGTTCACAGTTCAAGAAGTCTTGTTCATCCTCGCGACGAAGATGAGGCTTTCTTATTATTTGTCAATGAATCAATGATAAGAGAAATATTACGTCATACAAACAGAAAAGCAACCGACATCCGACGCTTTTCCGAACATTTACGCGACTACATGAGCAACTTCACCTACGATGAAATATGTGCTTGCTTTGGATTGTTGTTGCGAGCCGGTGTGGACCGGGACAACATGACCGATATTCAAGATATGTGGAATCCAACCGAGGACGTCCAATATTTAGAGCAGTCATGTCATCACTGAGGTTTTGCTTCTTCCAATCGACTGCAACATGATCGCTTAGCTGCTGTTCGCAGCATATAGGATCAGTTTCTGAACAACCTTCGTCGTCACTATGAGCCTCAAGAAACACTGACAATCGACGAGCAACTTGTTGGGTACAGAGGCCGGATTCCAGGACGTACCTACATACCTTCTAAACCGGCAAAATATGGCCTGAAAGTGTTCTGGCTGGCTGAAGCCGGAAGTGGTTTTGCTCTCAACGCAAAGATTTATTCAGGAGGAGATCGCAATGCACCTCCACATCGAAATCTTGCCATGGACATAGTGATGGAATTGAGTGAACCCTACTTCAACACAGGTCGAGACATTGTAACAGACAATTACTTCACTTCTCATCGATTGGCTGTGTCATTGCTTCAACAAGGACTGACCCTTCTGGGCACAATTAGACCTCAAACGAAAGAAATTCCCATCTAGATGAAATCGAAGCAACGCCCCGTCGAATCTGTGATATTTGCACACGATCACGATAACAAGATCGTCGTCGTTTCGTATATCCCCAAGAGAAATATAAATATTGTTTTGTTGAGTTCGTCTCATGGTGAGGAAGTGATCGAAAACAATAAGCCCGGTTTGAGGAAAAGGAGGGGTCGACCAGCTTGACCAAAATGTGGATGAATATACATGTCGGCGGAAGACTGTTCGCTGGCCACTGATTGTATTTTTCAATATTCTCGACGTAGCGGCTTACAATGCCTTCATCATGATGAAAAAGGACAATCCAAGAAAGGAGGGAAAGGAATTTCTACGGACACTAGCCTTGCAGCTGGTAGAAAAACATGCAGTATTTCGCCACAGACATAACAGGCATTTATCGCAGCACATAATTGCAGCTGGCATTTCACTCGGATTTCGTCGACAGAATCAGCCTCTTCCATCACAGTCAGTGGACAATAGTGTTCAGCATTATCACTCATGCTACAAGAACACCAGATCCATGTGATTCGTGTCGTCGCCCAAATTGTCCTTTCCATCGTGTCTTGGTGAGATCATGCAAATGTAAATTTTGTTAAAATTGAGAGACTCGCTTTCAATGTTTGTGATTTCTAGAACAATACAAATAAGTGTCTGGAGCAATTCTTTTCCCGACCTATCACAGGACGCAGTAGTGGGGACATCTAGTGGCAGTAAGATTTGATCATATAATGTACAGTATACTGTACATCCAAAACATCTTGAATTCAAATTTTAGAAATTTGCAAAGATAAATATAAATAGCTAAAAAGTGCTTTTTTACCATCAGCATTCCCTTCTACTAGCTTCCATGGATTTTTTGTATGTATTTAACTTGTAAAAGTGAAAATGATAAAAAAGCTACAAAATGAAGCTACTTACATGAATGAAGATATAAATTTATTCACATGAATAAGGGTTGAACAGTAATTTTCCCAACCGCTGGATTGAACGCCGTGGTAGCCTTTTGGAATGGCCTCCAAGATCACCAGATTTAACACCGTGTGATTTTTTTTGGGACACGTAAAAGAGATTGTATACAGGAGTCATCTTCAAACCTTGGATGAATTGGAAGACTGTAATCGTACTGTGTTTCGTGACATAGAGGAGCTTTTATGTAGAAAAGTATGTTCTGAAACTGTTCAAAATAGAATTCGACTCTGTGTGCAGGAAAATGGTCAACAGATTGAACATAAATTATAAAAGTTTAATTAAGATGCGTTTCGTGCTTTGTATGAACTGCAGAAATTACTCTAATAAGGGAATAATGACCTTTTGATCACAACGTATCAATCAATGCAGGCTATACACTGTATTATAATTTCAGATGATGATGGAAATCGCTTGGGGGGGATTCGCTGTGGGACACCTGGTATATCTAGGAGTCCATGATTTACAAGTAGTTGTATATATTTCTGCTTTCAACTTCTTGCATAGTAATGCTTATTGTAAAGTCACAAATGTGATAAATCATGGACTCCTAGATATATAACACCTGGACTGAAAGCTGAAATTCACTTATACTCTAGACGGCCGGCTTGACTCAATAGCTGTCGATGGTGGAAAGCAATTAATCAAGTGAAAACGAAGTGTCTACACTGTAAACCGCTGGATACGAAAATTACATACCATTTGAAATTAACATCTGATACGAGATTCTCGCATGTTTAAAGAGATCTGGAATGTTTTTCATACGAATTCTCACTTACTTTCGTATGTGTTTGGTAAGTAGCGATACGAACTATTCTGTCTGTGATTGGCTGTTTTGCGCTGAAATACGAGTTGTTGGTATGTTTTATATACGAGACCCGATGCAAATTCGTCCTCATTGATATGTATTTCGAATGAAGAGCTTTAAGTCAAATGGCAAAAAATAAGTTACATTACATTCTACTGTCAAATAACATTTTTCCAGTAATACCAGTCGTGAATATTTCTTTGTGAAAGTGTTGTATTCAACTAGATTAGCTTTATAGTGAAATTAAGGCTGCGTGTCATATTTGCTACTTGTCTTAGGGCATTCAGAAGACTCATAATTAGCTCATTTCCATGAACTAAGTTGATAAACATCTATTTAAATAGTACGATAACTATTGAGCAACCATGTTGACTTATATATCTCAAGCGTAACTATTTTTGCGTTCATGAATTATAATGTTTCTTTTCGGATTGATAATATGCTTAGTTCCAAAATTACATTATGCATAATTGTTGATGGCTAAATACTTATTGATTATTTATGAAATGCCTTAGACTTACATGTATTAAAATCGAATTCAGTATTGTAAGTTTGACTATCAAATGTCATTATCTTACTACTTACTAAACAGTAGTAACATTAGTGTGATCTTTATTGACAAAAGGCCTTAAATCAACATATATTAGAGATCATTGATGCTTTCCTTTTTGCTGATATGTCTTTAGTATGTAAAGCATACCACATTTGAAAGAGCATACGAAAGGCATACAAATATATACCAAGAGAATACAGAAATGTATGTGATTCGTATGTGATTGGTATTGAGAGATTTACATTGTATAAAAAATAAGCTGAAGTTTTTGGAAACCGGGAGAACATGGGGTTGCAACTAACTTAACATCGTTATCACTGAATATGGAATATTGACTTTATCAAATCAAACAATGGTTTGACAGTACAAACTGAGCAAGCTTGTGGTCTATGGAAAAGTTTCAGGCCCAGCAGCTAAAAAGTCCACATCGGTCATCTAAAACGTGGTACATTTGGGTGTGGAAGTCATTCGAATACGCCGATTCAAATGAATAGAACACTATGAATCTCAATGAGAAATCAATGACTGTGATACGATAAAAAGGCATTTCATCCACGTTTTGGCAAAATTTTAGTATGCAAAAGTTAACTTATATTCTTTATTACTAATCAGATATTCCAAAGATAAAGACATATTTGATCATTCACTATTTCAGTAATCGTCGACAATGTAACTTTGGAAAATTTTCGCATTTTGATACTTTACAACAAAGCTCAGATATCCGTTTAACCCATTACCGCCCAATGTTCCACTTATGGAACAATTTTTTGAATCACAATTATAAGCATAAGAAATATTTATGAGCATCATTTAAGCATGCAGATATTAGAAGCATGATGTAAATAAATTCAACAATGCCTGGTAAAGCATTTTGTTTTAATTGGGTTCTGTCCAGAGAAATTTGAAATTTCGGAAATTTTCAAAATTTATCACTGAAACTTGTTTTCCCACTCCTGTCCGTAAAAAATAAGGTAAGTCAAACTTTTCTCGGATTACAATTTCTGCATTAGTCTGGTGACGTACAATATAAATATTTCATTTATCGTTGCTTTTCTGCGTTCATATTAAGTTTTAGAAATGTTGTTCCATTTCTGGACACTGCATGTATTTTCAAAGTTCCAGTAATGGAACATTGGACACTTAGGGTGTTACATTTTACATAATGCGCTAAATAGTCAATGTCAAATCTGGATGCTTATCATAGTAATTTATGCAACACATTCGTGTAGTAATTGTATAACTTGTAATTTTAACTTACAAGCACGAATTTCAAGTCAGTCGGATCGCCTCAGATAGTACTTACACAAGAAGGGCTACGCTAAGTAGACTTTCTAAGCTGATACTAATCAATTGTTTCATATTGCATTTTTATTGAATTTTATTGTAGCAAAAAAAGTTTACTGTAGGGATTTGAACCCTGTATCCTGGCCTTGAGGTAGAGATGTTATCACCTCTAACTACTGCGCTAAGGTACTTCACTAACACGTGCACAGTAGGAGCCTACTTAATTGGAACCAATTTCACTCTCGTCTTACTTGTCAATTGTTAGTACTTATTTTCTTAATTGAGTACTGATATAATTCCAGTCTATCTTTTTTCAGACATATGCCAAAGAAACTATTTTCAGTCAAAGAAGCTGCACAGCTATTGATCAAAAATTCTGACGAAGAATCTGATATTGATTTGGTAATTTTGCCACCTGAGTCCTCACAATATATCTCCGATGAAGATGACATAGCAGAGGATGATTTATTACCATCTGACATCAAAGATGTACCAGGTTTGGTTGAAATCCATCAACGGTCGGACGATGGAGAATACTCAATGCCACAACCAAAGCGCAGGAAAGTATCGCATCATTGGGAGAAAAGCTCTGATTTTCTCAAGAAGCTGAAGTGACGCCCATTGATGAAAGTTTCCCACTGCTGGTGGATAAAAATCCAATTGAATTAATTAGATTATTCTTTGATTCGACCGTTATAGATCTCTGCTGCACACAGACGAATTTGTATGCCCACCAACACTTACAGCATGGATTTCGTATAAGTGAAAATGAAATTGAGACTTTCTTCGGAATTATTATCCTCAGTGGCTATCACAGTTTACCACAAGAACATTTATACTGGAGTACGGACGAAGATGTAGGAGCATCATTTGTCTCCGAAAAAATGTCAAAAAATCGCCTTAAAGAGATCAAGCGTTTTTCCATTTAGGCAACAACGCGTCCCTTGGCAATGATGACAAGATGGCAAAATTATGGCCATTTTTAGAGATGTTTCGAAAAAATATTCAGCAATTTGTATTCTTTTCAAGCAAATTGAGTCTGGATCAACAGATGATACCATGGCAGAAATAATGCAAGAATGTACGTCAAAGGCAAACCGGTGAAATTTGGATATAAGGTGTTTGCCCTGGCTTCGTCATGCGCTTATCCGTTCAATTTCGAAATCTTTACTGGGAAGAAAATTGATTCCGAATTACCACTTGGAGAGTCCTGTCGTTCAAACATTGACACAGTGTCTTCCAAATAAAAGTGAACATATAATCTACATGGACAGATTCTTTTGTTCAACGAAAACGTTCAGACAATGTAGAGAAGACGGATTGCGTTGTACAGGCATTGTAATGGAATCTCGAATTGAACAATGCCCAATTATGTCTAAAGGGGCAATGAAGAAGCTTCCTCGAGGTAGTCACATTGAATTTTCAAACGATGAAGTTGTTGTTTGCCAGTGGAACGACAGTCGTCCAGTAGTTGCCATCAGCAATTTCGAATCTGTGAATCCCGTTCACAGTGGCAGTCGTTGGAGTAGAGCCGATAGAAAACGTATACCAGTGCCCATTCCCATTTGATTCATAATTACAATCAATTTATGGGCGGCGTGGATCTTCTTGATCGATTCTTGAGCGATTATCGGCCTAAGCTAAGAAATAAGAAATGGTGGTGGAATATTTTTGCCAACTTTTTGAATATGGCCGTCGTCGCTGCATGGCGACTTCATCGTAGCTTGAAAGGAGAAATGAGCCACCTTCAATTTCGGAGGTAAGAATAAATAAAATAACAAACAATACATTTAGGCCTACATGTGTTGTGAATACGTAGGGGGTGAATAGTCACACGTTGATAACATATACAGGTATAAGCATGGAAGGATTTTCTTCTATAAAAGGCCTGGTTTAATTAATAGGGATCAACATAACTAGATAAACGTGCAATGACCAATAGTAAAAACTACATTTGTCTTACAGGGCGATTGTTCGATCACTCATGGCAAAGACACCGAGTAAGCTACAACATCCAGGACCAAGCAGGACCCCTTCTCAAACTGAAAGAACAAGCAATTTTCACTCTGATAAGCAATTATCTCATCTGATAAACAAGGACGTTGTAAAGTATGCAAAAAGAACACAAAACGAAAGTGCTCCACTTGTGGTGTCCTTCTTCATATTGACTGTTTCTCAAATTTTCATTCTTAAGCATTATATAGTCAGAAGTGTCCAATAATCAATGTTTATGATACAGAATTTTTTTTTTTCTAATCGTCATTGGTTTTTAGTTGCTTCAGACGGTAGAAGTTTTTGTATAAAAGAAAATTTTAAAAAATCATTGTTCTTCTATTCATGGGCAGTAATGGGTTAAATCAAAGAATTCACTTGGTCATGAGGCTAGGTTGCAAATATGCCCGAGAAATGATGAAATTATTCCCGATTAGATCAGATGTTTGGGTGCTTGAACTGTTTAATCGAGCAAGTTCAACTGTTGAGAAAAGTAAAATTTGAGGCTTCTTCAAAGATGATGGTAATTGAGCAGATTAATACGTGTATAGCCCTCATCCTCCGACTTATCGTAAGATCCGCTACTGTTGTCATTCCAGTCTACGAGTTGTGCATCTCATAAAGCGAATCAAATAAAAATCTCCGAGAGATAACAGTGCCAAACCATGATGCGTCATCCTCTCTTTTTATTTCTATTGCAAAAAATATAATATATATGTAAAAATAAAATATATATATATATATATATATAAAGAGGCAATTCTTTTGTGAAGTAAATTAGCCAAAGGACCTGATCAATCATTTGTGGAATATACAAGAGGCGTTAATGTCCCTTACTCTACTTCCAAAATTCTCTCTTCCTACTGCCGCATCTTTTCATTCTAGTGTTCTTTATACAATGTTACAGGGAGGATTTGTTATTCTTGCATAAATAAATGACGTCCCATTCTCCCCAACAGCCCTCTTGCAGTGCTATCTAATCTCGCCTGGTCGTTAGTATTAACAACTTTCATGAAGTCACATGATTCAATTGGTAATAATTTAGGCTCAATGCGAACATATTCACATACTTCACTCAAAAAAAGACTCTTCGTGTCAAAAATGATATTGTGGCGAATATTGACAAAACTGCCAATTTTGCAGCCATGAGAATGATTTAAATCATTTTTCTCACCACAAACACAATTCGTCGATAAATAACCAGCCAGTTACACCGCAATTTGATCGCATCTTGGAATTTCTTTTTGTTTAGAGAATGTCCCAATATTTCTATGGGTAATGATGTTACTCATAAACTAGAGACTTTCTCTTTTACAAAAGTCGATGCCTTCTTCATCTCATCGGCATCAAGATTCATGATATAGTCATGTATTATTCATTGAAAAAAGTTTCTTCTTCTCTTTTCACATGTGGGATGTACCTCCTATTTCCGTTCTGTCAAGTTGATTTATCAGCAGATTGTTTTCCTGGTCATAAATTGCATTTGTCAAACATTCTGTAATTTCACCTTACACTCGCGTTTTCATGATTCATCGGATATTCAAAATTACTAATAATTTCACAAGAAAAGAATTTTCATAGAAAGTGTCACTAACCTGATCATGCGCTGTATGACATT
Organism: Prostheceraeus crozeri; assembly: GCA_907163375.1. Classification (NCBI taxonomy): domain Eukaryota; kingdom Metazoa; phylum Platyhelminthes; order Polycladida; family Euryleptidae; genus Prostheceraeus; species Prostheceraeus crozeri. The sequence goes on along the minus strand of CAJQUW010014563.1, from coordinate 57,627 downwards.
ACTGCTCACTACACGAGTGCTAACATAGACCGCATTCCTGCAACATTTTCTTAATCGGCACACCGAAGAAATTGATTGTTTTGTCAACAATAACTTATGCGAGCTTGTGTAATGTTTGATATTTTTGATGATATTATTTTTGATACTCATTTGGAATTTTTATTCTATTATATTTGTCGTAACAAAGGGATTGATTTTTCTTTTAAAACTAAAAATGGCTGTCAAATACCTCCCGCACCAACATACGCCGAAATATTTCTAACCCTGCAATTGCATGTACTTGTACAACATGCATTATAATGTAGAAATATAGCTTGTCGAACAGGTTGGATTGCTATCTGTCCTTACTTTCTGTATCGCAATATATTTTTGACTATTAATAACAAATATGCTGTATCTATACATATGGTGGGCTGCAATGAAGCATATTTCTATTCTGTCGAGAAAGGGACTTCAAACGTCCTTGTCACTACCTGTAAGTACTTTCCTTGCATCTACAGTGACTGCACTTTGACTTATGGACCATATTCATTTGCAATTCACGAGTCTGAAGTTAAGACTCCGTGATTTTCAGTTCCAAGAATTCAATCTCGTCATGTAACACAAGTGCATTGCCAGACAGGTGTCCATTCACACACTGTGCGCGTTGAGAATGAATGTCGTGTAAGTTTGTCCATAATCTGGATCACGTCATTCGTCATTGAACTGTATGACAAGTAACCGCATCACAGACGCAGGTAAAGTGGCGTTATTTTCAGTTCACGTATCAGGAGAGGAAGTACATGTAAGTATACCTAGTCGCTCTGTTTTGCTGAATATTTTTGGAGTGTTTTTTGTTCCTGATAATGTTTATCCAATTATCGTTACTCAACTCTTACCTGGGGATTTATCATTTATTGTGCCTATTGGTAGATCTTGAGCGTTCAGAAATCTTTAGAATGAAACTACGTTCACACATGAGACCTGAGACTCAGGCAATCATCCGATCAAACGGCAAGATTATGATTTCCGTCGTCGATTTCAAACGTCAATCAAAATTATGCTGCGACTAACCCCATTTTAGTCTGAACAGTCCTGAGACATACCTGAGACCCACTAACTTCATCCGCTGTCGTTTGTGCGGGATGACCAGGGGGAGGCTCACCACCCTTGATGAGAGATAGTCCGAACAGTCCTGAGACAAGCTTCTCTCAAGCGTCTGAGAGTCTCATTTGAGTAGTTCTGAAGAATTAATAAGTAGCCTAAATAATTTAACTAATATAGAAGATTCAGAAGTTTTTGTATCTCTTCATGTAATTTCTCTGTATCCTAACGTTTCCTTAGAATTGGCATTAAAAGAAGTTAGTAAATTTGCTCGCTAATACTGGTCTCTAATTGGCAACTGTAGCATTACCCCTGACGATTTTGATAAGTGCTTAAGATTTGTTACTTACAATTATGAAATAGGTTTTAATGATAGAATATATTTACAAGTAGCTGGAGTCCCAATGGGAGCTCACTATGCTCCACCGTTGCTGTGAAAACATTGCGCTTGATACTCTTTAGTAGAAAACTATTTACCCTAAAATGTATAAGCGATACATCGATGATGTAATCATATGACCGTTCCCTAGAGATGGCAGTACATTTAATACTATTTTGAATGTTTTTAGCGAAATTATGTTTAACAAACGTATTAGTTTCACATTAGAAATTCCACAAAAAATACTCAATTTCCTAGACACGAGTGTCTGGATCGAAAATGATAAAATGAAATACAAACATTTTACTAGAGGTATGTTCAGACAACTGTCTAAAATACAACCAGCTGGGTTCCGAACCATGTTAAAAGAAATTTTGTAAGTAATTCGATTAATACAGCTAAAATTAGATGCAGGTCAGAAGCTGATAAAAATGAAGCAAAAGAAGGGATAAAGGAAAAGTTAAAGAAAAATGATTATAATGATAAAGACTGTAATCGTAAACATAAAAATAATCGTAATAAAAATAAATACAATAGTAATACTTGCAACTTAATGCTTACTTTCGTCAGCGATAGTATGAATAGAAAAATTAACTCTCTCATAAATAAATATGATCTTAACGTAAAATTAGTTAACACAAGCAGTAAAATACTTAAGGATGTTTTTCACAATAAAAGTAGGATTTCTAAACATGATGATTGTGAGCTCTATGACTGTCTACCGTCTGAGTATAATTGTAATGTTAGTAGTGCCGTGTGCGAGTTTGTAGTATGTAAGAAGTGTGATGGTGATTATATCGGTAAAACTTATAGAGCCTTCCACACACAGTATTTAGAACATCGGCGGATCATTATTAATAAAGACGATAAAAGAGCGTTGAGTGTGCATGTGCGTGAGTGTGACAGTGAGAGCCTTGGTGACTTTGATGCGGAAATTCTTGAATGCGTGAAGATATTGCGCTGTTGGAAGACCGTTGTTGAATCGATGTAGTGAGCTGTCGCAGTCACAGAATTAGATTGTTTAATCGTATCACTTTGCCGGAAAACGGAAGAAGAGACGACCTGTCTAATTCTGTGGTCGCAGTGGTGGCAGAAGTTCGCACGGCATAGAAGATTTGATGGATTTAACTGTGCTACAGATTAATAATAAGCTTCTCGTTTATAAAGGGTCGGGACCCGAAAACGTCCGAGACATAAAATTTTGTACATACATGTATATTGTTTTTGACCTTCGCTTAAATAATGGAAGAGCATATATATTTTAACCTACTGTGTATAGCCAAAGTTGTAATGAGTTTCAACTTTTCTGAGACTTCCTTGTAATCAATATCCAACGGATTGTGTATTCGAACGCTTATTCATTTCATGCACATATACGCGGAATAATATTTTGTGTCATGTGTTTGTGTTAACACAAACACATGAACACGAAATATTATTGCTGTTTTTATTATTATTTATTATTAGTTGGTTTGCACAAGTCAATTCAGCTCAGTCAGAGCATGTCCCGTAGGAAGACGAATTGCATCTCAGATGCATTGAGCGGGATGCATTATTTTGGGCATGCATTGGAGGGGATGCAGCCCAAGATAAATAATGATTCTAAGATGCATCTATGTGCGAGATGCATGCCGAAAATAATGCATCCGGATGCATTCTGGATGCATGTGCACGTCAGATTCATGCCCAAAATATTGCATCCGGATGCATCCTGGTGCATTCCAGAATGCATGCGCACGTCAGATCATGCCCAAAATAATGCATCCAAATACAGTAATCCAACCTTACCTACTGGTGCCATATTTGCCGAAAAAATCAAAATATCTATTAATCCAATCAGCAGGATATTTTAAGAGGAAATGTTATAAATTTTGTTACAAAAGTTGCCATATAACTTTCGTGAAGAGTACAGTCCATAGCTTATATCACAATCTTGCTCACTCTTGGCGACACTGTTGGAAATTTCACGGAACCCATTGCTGATATGAAGAAATTGAACATAACAATAAAATACCGACAGTAAGCAGCGAAAATGTATTCACTTTTCGGATTACATGTACCGCATGTGGTGATTAAATCTACTACCAATTCAGATTATGGAAATTTCTGTGCACCAAATAAACCTGCAGGCCTCCATTTTCTACACAATGGTTCCGATGGCATTATGTTTGGCTTTAACCAGAAGAAGTAATGAAGCATGTGCTTCACATAATCAGCCAAGTTTTCTAAGCAGGAATTGATAGGGTTCGAGGACATTTCGCATGTTATTGAATTCAAACCTATCATGTACTTCAATTAAAGGGAGACAAATTGTGTGTGAAAATTTTTTCATCTAATTAGGCATGCATGTATAGATGAAATGTATTCTGTAGTTAGCTGACATGATGAATCAGAAAATACTATAACTTGAGTTACAAATCATGCAAAATTAATGCAGTGGGTCTATTATTATTTTCGAAATAATGTCGAGTGTTTGCAGCATCTTATTATAAGTACAGAATAGATTCTCATCTATAGCCTAAATAATTTCTTGCATTTCTATGCAATTCGTCCAGCTATAATGAAAAATTGAAATCAAAAGGAATCAATAGACTCATTCGCACCGAGTGACCATTCAAGCCTGTTTTGAATACTTGTCGCGGATCTCATCAAAATCTATACCAGCAGGTATTTTAAAACAAACATGTACACGTTCCCCAAAGCAGTTTAGGCCTGCCCTAAACCTTACCCTACCCTACGATGAACACTTGGTAGCTTTGGCGACGCGACTCTTCATCATTTAGTTTTCAATCCAGTGAATTGGTTTCAGAATCTACGTAGAACAAATAAGCTTAAAAGGCCTAATAAAGTTGATTTTTCATACAAATTATCTGAATCACAATGAAGGCCTAGGAATAAGGACATCGAAAGTGCGGGAAAAATGTATGAGAAACTGGGGACATGGCAATTACGATATTTTTGCATTAAAACTTTTTATTCATGACTTGCTTTTATATATAGGTGCACTATAGGTCAGATTTTTCTATACTTTGGTTTTTCTGCTAGGCCATTGCGCTTTGCTGAAATCTAGAAAGCTTTTTTAAAAAGCACGACAGTTAAGAACATCAAAGATCCGCGAACGGAGGAAATATAGTGTGAAGCAAACCCTTTTGATGGAAAATCCTGGAGGAAATGCGACTATTAAAAGTCCAGAACTGATCAATATTGAAAGCTTTGAGATCCATGCCTGATAGCAGGTACAATATGCAAATGGCAAAGCAGATGATGAAACCAAAATGATAGGGAATGGATAATGTAAACTTGTAACATTTTCTATGCAGGAGTCAGTGCTCATATAAGAGGCTAACAAGTTCTAACAAGCTACAACGGAAGGTAATGAAAAGACCGAGGATTCAGTTAGAACAGACCCTTGGTGTAAATATAGTGTTTTTGGTATATTAACTTAAGTATTTCATAAAACATTTCAAGCCGCGTAATCCAAAAGAAGGAAACTTTATTTCGAATTATACAACATCAGCTGAATCAAATAATAAATTCTAAAATCAAACATCAACTCAGAAGTTAATCAGAAAATTCTATCACTTAAGATCCTCATTTTTAGTTAAGACGAAAGCAAAGTACGATACAATACATTGACCAGCTTGTGGCACCAGAATGAAAATTGTACTTTCTTTCTATTTTTCGTCCAAATGTCCTTAACTGATACATTTTACAAAATTGCACGCAACAATTTTGCTTATAAAAAAAAAAATTTGTCAATATTTAATGAATGGTCCTTTTAGCAATTGCAATTTAATTAACTTACGTTACTGAGGTTACAAAATGGTTATAAAGTCACAAAAGAATCATCCTCCATAGATACTGAATTCCTCAAAATAATAATTAGGAGTGCAAGCAATTGTTTTGTAAGATCTTTTGTAAAACCATAATATACCGTACTTCAACCAGCTTGCATATCTACCACTTGATTGCTATGTGATATTCGCATTTTGACACTTTATTTGTTACTTTATCTTTATTGCAACTGTTGATATATTATTACACACATGCTTTTATCCAATGAAATAAAAATCCTGCATGTTTCTGACATCTTTTTGTCTGTCCCGACCCTGATTTTACATAGCGCTTGTATTTTTGCCATCTTCAGATTTTCTTGACTGTTATTGTCTTTTGAAGCAGATTGAAAATCCAGGTAAATATATTTTCGAAAAACACCATTTGTAATCGTAAACCTATTGGATTTTCGCAAGCTTTCGACCGCTGTCTGCTGTCATAATCATGAAAAGTGAATTTTGTGTGTACAAACTGAACATGCATTCATGGAAATCGGACATGTTGGAATTCGTCTTCCTTTAATTGAAAATAATGTTCCGCGAATTCGACGTCATATTCTTGATCGTGAATGCTAAGATGATGGGCGAATTTTCATATCACCGACAATTGCGTGGTCAAGCTAAAATTTTCATTGTACATGCATGCATGAGATTTCATTGTATCTGTTGCATCAATAGATCTGTGATTGTATTCATTTTGCAAATTTCAAATGAATTTCAGTGAAGTTTGCTTTATGTACACTAATATCATGTTCTCTTGCATAACAGTACTACAGGGGTTAGAGGGTTCTTATTTCTTTAGTGGGTTGTTTGTAAAGCAAGAGATAGATGTTGAATGAATATAATGAGAGCTTTGTCTGCAATAAATCTCAATGCGTAACCCGTCTATTGTTGAATAAAGATAGTAGTATGCATTGTCATAAGGGACAAGTGGAATATGACATTGAAAAATGTTTTAGGAGGTGAGAGGCTAGCCTTCTAAAAGGCGCATGCTTTAGGATTATTTTATTGGTCACGAATAGTGTCTTGCTTTAGGAGGTAATTCAGCTCGCTTTAGGTGTTGGCTTACAGTGGAGGCGGCTCACCGTATGGATTGTGCGCTACATACCTTCGATTGAATTTTAAAGCAAGACAACAAAGCAAAAGTCATTGGGCACTCATCATAATCGAAATGCATATTGTTTTTCACTGTCGATGGCTTTGAGGTCATAGAAATGACTGAGATGAGTTTGAAATGCATTACTGCCCGGCATTGAAGGGCATATGATGTAGCATTATATCATGGATTTTCAGGGCAGTCATATCAGACATAGACGAGGCTGCATTAGCCTCCTATGTAATGCTATCAAATGTAGCTCTTGAGAAATGCATCAATATTGCAATCATTTGATACAGAATTAGACTGGTCGTTGAAAAACTCTTCTTCCCTTTTCACGTAGAAGGGAAACATTGGAACATGATAACGCAAATGAAATGGCACAATCTGCTGACATAATATACCATAGCAATCGAACGATGAGCAGCCAGTTCAACATTAAAACACCCAAATTGTGCGAAAGTGTTTCAGTGACTGTTATCAACCGGATTACACAGACACAAAGAGACACAGACGATGTCAAGTTCTGCATGAGAAAGTTTGTGAACGTTTTTTTCGTGTGCCTGCTAACTTTTTAAAAATATGATCGCAGGGCCTAACATTATCGAAAACTTAATTGCGCAATGATCCTGAATTCTTCGAATCTGAAGGAACATCGTGGCGATCGGAGCTATTATGAAGGAATTCAAGACCAATCCGCAAGCGACGCACGACTATTTTTCCTATCTCTGTAAGGTACTAAAAATTTGCTTTTTGGTTGCCCCAACATATTAAGTTCTGCATGTGCCATTTGTTTAAATCAGTTTGCACTTCTAGCAAAGTGATGCGATTAAACAATATAATTCCTGTGATTGCAATTATTGATCACTGATAGTCACAGACAGTGGGAGAGATGGAAGAAATCTTTGAATTGACTTTTATTAAAGTTTCAAAAAAGTCCTCGTATCAGAATTTTTGTACTCTTTCTAAAGCGATTTTTATATAGGTTCTAGCAATAATTTGACGTTTCTCTTTAGTACAATTGTAGCACACGAACCCGACACATTTTCTCTCAGTCACTGAAATTTTCAAAAATGTCTGATTCTCCGTTTGGTGGTCCTAATTAATATTACGGTACTCTTTTTCTTAAGCTCGTCCTGACTTACAGAATCCAGATCTTACAGAATCCAAAATTTAAAATATTTCTGCGATAGATAACGATTTGCTTTATTCTTATGATGCAGAAACGGTAAAGAAAGATGAAGAAATGAGGTCAGCAGAGTTATCAGAAAATCAGTTACTATTTGGGATTTTCAAGTGTTGCACACTTCAAATTTTTGGCATCAAATTTGCAAATATTGGCATTTTTAAAGGCTTTTAACAATGCAGTATGGCACTGTAGTCTACCATTCAGCTGATCAAGGAAATTTATGAACCGCAATATAATGCAAGTCCCTACAAGTCTTCAATGAAAAATTGCGATCCTATTGTGCTTTCTTGACTGAAATTTCAAGTTTTTAATTCAATTTCCATTAGTATGAATTTTGTGATTCACTAAAGTCATGTATTCAGTTTCCTTGAGTCAAATCGTAAAGACAGTTAGATCTTTTGCCGAATAGCCATCAAGATTTCTTTATAGTGACATTGCTAGTATATCTATTGACATCAATGGTAAACTAGTGCATGACTAGTGTCATGGGTGCATTGTCAGTAGCTTCCATGTTTCACATGCAAATACAATGATATCGATCAATGTTTTAGATCTGCAAAGTTGATACATAGCCTTAAAAATGCCAAATTTAAAGTTTGCAAACTTGAAAATCCCAAAAAGGTAACTGATTTTCTAATAAACTCTGCTGACTTCATTTCTTCATCTTTCTTTACCGCATCTGCACATCACAACATAATGCAGATCGTTTATCTATCGCAGTCAATATTACAAATTTCTGATGCTGGGAAGATAGCTAACCAGGAGCGAGCTTAGAGAAAGAGTACTCCTATTATTAATTAGGACCCACCATGAACAGGGAATCAGACATTTTTGAAAATATCGAGTGACTGAGAGAAAGTGTCGGGTGATGGTGCTACAATTGTACCAAAGAGAAACGTGAAACTATTGCTAGAACCTATGAAAAATCGCTTTTAAGAAAGATGTAAAAACATTTTTGTACCCATGGGGGTTTTCTTTTTGAGCAGCGTAACAATGCACTATTCATAGCATCATAGCATTCTATCAAGGTTGCCTGGCGTAAATCGGAAATCCTGCAATTTACTATGTCGGCCAATTTCAATGCCTTTTCATGAAGCTAACCACGTTCCATTCATGACTTCCATTTTCGTATATCTATCTTAAACCACCATCATTCCAATGCTATTACTTGTTCATCGATGTGAATCACATCACAAGTGGTATTTTTGTCTAGTTCATGCAATGAATAGAAATTGCAAACTATATGTCGCCCGGGCAATAAATTCGGAGAATATCCTCGTGCGCTACGTGTCCTCGAATATCTTCCAATTTATGGCCCTCGACAGAGAGCTATATAATTCCTATACTTATATGCCCGCAAATTCTTTCACACAGAATTCTCCACCGTACCAGATAGCCATGGAACTTCGCGTCACTCCAGCTTTAGAATCGATAAATGAGATAAATTGGTAAAGGGAGTGTTTGAAAGCACTTGTTTTTTTTTATGATATCTGGTATTTTCAAATCCTCACATTTGAAGACTCACATTTGAACATTCATAGACTTTCAAACTTTTCATGAATTATCATCCATTGATACAGCGACTTTCATAGACTTTAATAAAAGTCTATCAATAATTGCAATATTAATGCACTTCTCAAGAGTTACACACAATAGCATTGCATAGTAGGCTAACGCAGCCTCGTCTATGTCTGATGTTGGTGATAGAAAATCCCTGGTTCTGAAGATTGAAATTTCTATGCATGTGTTGTTAACTCATTCACTTACAGCCATCATGTGCTCATACAAATGCCATGCACTATATCGATATCATTTCCTAATGCGTGGAAAGAAAACAGTCTGAAATTGAGACATACAATACATGGTATTCAATTCCAAGAATTGAATTTCGTCATGTTGCACAACGTACTCCAATAATAAATAACAATGTTTTGGTCGTGACAGGTATCCATTAAAGGGAACAATTCGCACACAATGTGCGTGTTGAGCACAAATGAAGTGGAAGTTTATCCATTATATAGAAGGAGCTCTGTCTTGTTATGGCAGGGGATTGCATCAGACGCAAGTGAATCTTCAATTCAGGACAGAAGCGAGGAAGTAAGCATGCTCGTTCATATTTTGTTGAGCATTGTTGACGTCTTTTGGTACCTGAAACACTTTATCTCAGTGCATTGTCTAAATTCAAAAATTATTCCGATAGAGATGTGACACTAATTTATACCTGTTGTAGATACTCAGAATTTTTTCATTAGATGAAAGGTAATTTATTTCTCTACAAACTAAGAGCGCCTGACAATGCAATAGCTGTGTCATTTCCTATAAATCCTAAAATCCTGTGTTTCGAATCCGCTGCAATTGTCTTTTGATCGAACTTAGAGTCGATGAAGTTTCAGAAAGGCAATCTTAGAAATTGATGGCAGCATCGAATCTTCTGAAATAAAAGAGGAACTTCTGAATAGCAGACTTAACCATAGAAATCCAACTTCCCCTTCGCGACTGAAATTAGAATGGACAGCGCCGATTGTTAGATCTTTAACCATATCAGAAACGAGAGATTTTAGTTGATGTTATCTATGCTTATCACATATACATACATGCAATGTACTCATTTTTGGGAGATAAGTTGAATGTGTAGGTTAAACAATTTGGATTGCACATGCGTAGATTTTAGGTAAAGATGATACAGAAACATAATATCAATAACCAATGTTACTGTAAATAAAACAATTATTTTATCGAAATGCTTCTATATAAATGGCAATAATCGTGAACATTTGATAAGTGCACTGATACTGTTCGTATGACTTCCGATCGTTAACACTGTAAACCGCCATTGATAAGCTGCCGGTGTTGTCATGAAAACAAATGTACACAACGTTCTACCGTTTTAGTTCTCTATCCTTATAGAGTGTGGGATTTCTGTGGGTTTACACATTTATCCCTCGCGTCTACTAGCCATCATCATCAGCCTATATCTGCCCACTGCAGTGGCGTAGAGATAGTGTTTCTTTCAGTTGGCACTTGCCACCACTTCTGGCTCCGGATATTTGGGCCAATTTATTTGTTTGTCGGCAGAACGCACATTTCTTCATTCCACTTTATTGGCGGTCTTTCCCTCTACTTTCGTTTTCTTCCATGGTTTCCATGTTGTGATCTTCGGGTCCATTACTGTCTTCCTTTTCTGGCGATCTGTCCTGCCCAATGCCACTTTCTTGCATCTTCCACCATTTGTAGTGCGTCCCGGTCCTTTGTCTTTCCTGGCAGACCTATTGTTCGTCATCCTGTCTGTGAATGTTATCTTCAAAAATTCTCTTCTCAGCATCTTTTATTTGTGTAGGCTCTGATTTCTGTTCCGTTTCTTTGTCGTTGTCCAAGTTTCGGCGGCGGTAGATTATGTTGGTATTACACATGACTCGAGTACTTTCCGCTTTTACTGGAAGATAGGCAGATGCTGGTGAATATGATATCGAAGTTTGTTGAAAGCTTCAAACGACTATTCCTATCTCCTCGATGCTTACTTTCTCTTGATTCATGGAGGCTGAATCGCTGATCGAGATATATAATAATATTAGTGTATTTTTTGTCGAAAATGAAAATCAAAGAAGAAAGTCAGAAGCTTTGCACCCATAATAGAGTTATAGATGTGAATGTCTGCAAAGCTCCGAGTTTTAAGAAGGTGAAGTAGTACATGGGAAGAATGTTATTTTTCTCTTGGAAGTCGGTGTATGTGGACGTATACTGCTTCTGAATTTTTCTTGGATGCGAGAGTGTGTAAACAGTCTGCTTCATTTTCTGATATCTTGAGGAACTGAGTATGTGCTTTAGGGTTATTTTCGACGTGCAGAATTTCATTTTTGTGACATTGCCAAGTTCTTTCGTTGCTTCTACCATAGTAGTAGGTCAAATATCTACGATGTGCTCGGTTATCCAATCTCTGAAGTTGTTTTGTGAGAGGCTTTTATTGATTCCCACGAGGACGGGACAGGCGTATTCAATTTTAGATCTTTGCATGGAGGTTAGATCCTATGCAGTTCTTCCTTGAAAACAAGTCTTTAAGGCGAGCAAATGTGAAATCGTGATTGACTTGGTATGATCATCTTTGTGTGTACTTTCCAATCCAATTTGCTATCCAAGAAACAAGACTCCCAGTAAGCGTAATTTCGTGTACGTTGTGGCAGCGGTGTTTGAAATGGGGGGATGTTGTGTTCGGATTAGTGAACAGAAGTAACTTCGATTTGTTCATGGTTCAGGATGAGCTGGTTGACGTTGCATCCAAGATGTAATATTATCAATTTCTGATTGATGCTCTCTTTGATCTCAAGCACGTTCGAGCGAAGGGGAATTATTATGTTCACGTCTATCTGATATTGGACGGTGCAGGACGCAGTCGTTTTTAGAGGCAAAATCGCAATGATGTGCACATAACAGGAGGAGCGAGTACGGAACCTTGGGGCACTCCTGCGCATGCTGGTGTATGTGATAACTTCTGATCAGTTCAGATTCTTTATTATGCTGAACCGTGCGCCCTTCAAGATGTTATGGATCCAGGTTTGTAATCATTCGAGAAATTATTTGTTCTAAGCCGCTTTATGAGCAAGTCGTGATTTACGAGTCGATGCACGAGGACAGGTCAAAGCTGAGGAGTGCAGCTCAAAATTGTCTATCGTCTATCATCTGGGCTTACATTATCCACAACGTCTATCAAGCCTGTTGTCGTCGAATGTTGTCGCAAAATCCATGTTGTCCATTTCCATATGTCTTTATAAGAATTAAGGTCTACCCATTTTTTCAATACAACTTCTTCTATAAACGTTTTGAAGGAACAGGAAGGAGGTGATGTAGCGCATTTTTGACACATTCGGTGGGTTGGTTTTCGGAACATGTGGATGATTATGCCATGTTTCCACTATATGTAGGAACCATTTTTTCTATTGATGGACTTGTTGATATCGTTGTAGTGGCTTCTGTTTTTGCTATGTAATCATGCCATCTCCTTGTTAAATCCTGGTTGAATACCGTCAGATTCCAGTAGATTTATTTACTGACACTTTTTGAGAGATTATCAAAACATCTGTTTCTTCTACATTGAAATTCAAGTCAGAATCGATGCATCGGTGAGTCGATCTTTATTGATACGGGGTTATCGTGTGAACGTTGTCAGAGAAGTCATCGTGATAGCTTTAATTATCGGTAGCGACCCAATTCATTTTGTCAGTTGGAGCAATCCGTTTTAAATTTCTTTGGCTTCACTTCCGCGTTTGACCAAGGCCCATAGGATCTTTGTGAACTCCTTAGGTTGTTGGCCATATTGTCTTTGCTGTGGATATATCTTGCTTAGTCTTGCTTTTCAGATGATTTTAAAGTTCAGTTTTTGGTAGGTATGCAAGCCACGTCATCATTGAGGCTTTTGGTAAGTGGTTGTCATCCAGTCTTCATCAATGACATTCGTAAGGGATACAATTTTTTGATGGAAGGATTCATTATCTTCTCCGTAAGAGGACTGTGAAAATAAGCCCAATGATCATCAACAAGATAAAGGTCATACTTGGTACTCCAGTTGGTGCGACTCAATGAAGCGTGTAGTGATTAAGATTCGATGTCGGGAGTATACAACGCATGGTGCGTTATAACCCGATGAGATCGGAGTACTTGCAGTTCGGTGAGGCGTTATGTTTGTGTGGTCAGAGGTTCCCAGTTGGTGCGTCGTATTGTCCGTTTGCTTGAGACGTATACTTGGGATAGCTCGACAGAAATCAGTATGTGATCCAGGATCCTGCTTCCGCGAGTTGGCTGGAACAACACTAGATCAGTTGTGAGAGAGATCCTGCACAGGTTTCCAACGTTATAGGAGTTCTTATCACAACTATCATTAATTATATTCGGGATTATTCGTGAGAAATGAGGTGACTACAGTTGTCAGTGATTCTCTTCTCAATTCGGCCAGGAGTGTGTTTGGACACGGAGAATGAGGGGCACATACAGGCAGATAATAGAAGCTGAATGTTAGCGACGTCGATGACAGTTGTATTCGAAGTCAAATGTTTCCATAGCGGGAGTGATACCTGCGTATTTTATACTTGAATTTACAAATACTTGCGCGTTTTCCACCAACTTTCCGAATCAGGCGATCGCTTGCGAACACATGGAAATTAGTCCGGTATGTGTATACCAGGGTTGAGGTCTATAGAGGCACATAGCCAAGTTTTGGTTACACATAATTAGGGCTTGGTCATTGACTTCGGCAAAACAGTCTAAGATCGTCAATTTTTGTGAAAGAGTGTGAACGTGGTTTATGAGGTTGATGTGAGGGAAAGTTATCGAGCGGTGTTTTAAACGTCTAGTGAAAATTCTGCCCTGTTCTAAAATTTGGGACTGTAATGACCTTTCCATTTCGAATTTTTTACATTTTCCCCCTCTTCGCGTTCTTTTAACTCAGTCTGCAATTCCCACCTCTTTCACGCTCCATCTTTGTTCTATCTGGATTGATGTAAAACTTCCTGAATTCAGCTTTGTGGAGGACTTCTTAGGTTTCTTTGGCATTTTTTCAGTATCAGTGTTCGGTTTATCTCTTTACATTTGAGCGGGAGAAGTCGGGGGAGACTGCCTGTCAGGAGTGGTTTTCCAATTCTGCTTATGTTTGTTACGGGTACAAATTCGCTGTCCATTCTTTCAAGTATGATCGTTATAGAATCGCTGTCAGCTGCTTTTCCTTACCTCTATTGTTCCCTCTGTCTGTTTCTGTTATCAGAAATGACAAAGTACTTTGCCGACTGTTTCGTTGATGAACTCGTCGAAAATGCTATATCTCTGAGTATACCTTATTATCATTCAGCTGTTGCTGCAGTATACTGTAATCTTCCTGTAACCTGAGTGTAGTATTGGAAAGGATTTTTATTCATTAAGAAGTGGTGGTATAGCTTTTCCACTTGTTGTGAGACAAGCAGAAGCTTATGTCAGCAGCATTTGTTGTGATCTCGAAAACAGCTGTTTTTGCTTAGTGTGTTCATTTGCGTGTTGACAGTCTTCTTCGCATCGAACTTCAAAGGTGATTTCGGACATATCGAACTGATAATCCTCGTGACAAAGCTACCAACTGTTGACAAGTTATTAACACAATTTTGATGACGTCTTTGGCGTCACAATCACGTGAGTGGCGTCGATATTTCAAAAATCGGCGGGCAGAGGTTTCTATACACGAGCGTTCGATAAAAGCTGATTGGGAAACAGTTGACAGGCCAACCGTTCAACATTCAATGAGGCAACTCGCATGTGACGAAGCATCAGTAACGGAGATTAGTAGTATACGAGTGTTATTATGTATCAAGAGACATGGCGGAGCCAAAAAATAGGACATTTTAGCTTTGTAGATGCGATAAGAGACACAGTGGAAATTCCCAAACGTCGTTGCACGGCCACAGATCACCACACAAATCCAAACGTGAAGCAAATCTCAGCAAACACAAAAAATCCAAAAAACGACGGATCCGAGCAGTCAACCAATGGATCCGACACAGCGGCAACTACGGAAACACGACGTACGACCCCACATACAAATTTGTCAACCCAGCGAGACCAACAGCCACGACGAAGCGAAGACAAAGAACCAAGACCGAGACTGTCATATATGTAGTCCTCGGTTTCCTCGATCTTGCTTACCCATGTATTTTATTTTCGACCGTTGTCTACACAAGTTGTTATAACAGGCACTTGTTTGTGTTTGTACTATACCCATACAATAATGTAATTAGCAAACATTATTCTGAAACAGATCAGTGCATCTATTTTGTCATTTTCAAGAAATCAAAACTTCCTAATCAACAAATGACTATGCTTAGCAATATTCAGGATCGCATGATGCAACCCACAATTGCTCGCATTCTGCTGTACATGTCAATTCAATGGAAACGTGTGAGGATGTGGATTTCAGTGATTGAAGGAAGCTTCAAGCTATCCAGGCCTGCACAATCTTCCTGACAAAACTTGATCATGTTTTCAATAGTTTGAAATAGTGTTTCACTTGTAATATTCTCGCACTAGATTGGCTTCAGTAAAATTTCCGTGCCAGCACAGCACTTGTAATCCATTAGCCCTATACACATTGCATGCACGTAGACTGCAATGTGACATTAATGACTTTGAAGCGCTCTGCTCATTCAAATATGCAGACACAACTCTATATCTGTATTTCGGCGTAAAGGTGGGTCTTTAACCAAACTCAGTGAGGCTTCGATATGCGGGGTTTCAGGTGCACTTAAAAAATGTTTACATGTAAAACATATTGGTTTGTAGTTGATGACTCTATTCCATACTTTGCTTCTGATATGGACAACTAATAATAGCATATAAGCTAGATACAAGTTATTATAGATCAAAAAATAAAATAATAACCGTGTAGGACTAAAAATAGCTAATGCTGCCTTGTCTGTTACAGAGAAATCGTCATGCTGAATTCAGTCGAGCTAGGGACAGTTATCCGTGGGTGTATTTGCCAATTTTTCCACGTATATATCCACGTTATTCAGAGAAGAAGTGAGACCAATGTGGAAGAGAGAATTTCGATTGCCGAATTTCATGTTTTATTAGTCAAATGTGTCCAGAGAGATGTTTTTCGTGTCAGTTTATAACATGATAGTAATGGAAGTAATTCACGGTCCTAAGATTAGAGTGGGTGCATTGCTAGTATACATGTAGTCTAAGCTTGCTCAATCGAGTTGGTGCTTTCCTTGGGCATATTTATTTATAACTTGTTGTGTGGATAGCCTATAGTTGTAAAATCCACAAATCACAATCTAATTTTATTCAGCTTTATGAAGTCGCAGGATAGTTCGATTTTTTTTTACTATGGATTCCGCCGTGCGGGAAACAGTGCAGGACGCGACATCGGAAATTCAAAATTGTTGCGGATGCGGTTGATGATTTAGGATTTTAGAGGATGTGACATGGATGTGGAAATTAATAATTAAGATTGAGTAAAAACAAAGTGCTCATCGAGGGGGACCGTTAAGCCAAGGAGGTCCACTAATGCCCCCCATCCCCGTTTTCCAGTGTGAATACAAAATTCCTTTAACGGAATGTTTAATTTCTAGTTCAAAATCATTTTGTTTCTTGTCGTATGATGGTACATGAGGCGTGATGATTCACTCATTTCGTCATGCTTAAGCATGTGCTTGTATCAGAAGCCGCAAAAATCGCGGAATGGTTGGCTTTCGAACATGATCGCGCGTGACTGCATGTCACAAAAGGTGCCGTTTAAGTACTAAGGGCAGAATGTAAGTGTTACAAAGTGGCAGGAGAGCTCTGCCAAAACCTTAACAATGCGATTCGGTCGCGAAAGCTCGGAATTGAAAATATCTTTGAGCCAAATAGGACTGTACATATTTTTAGCAGTAATCTTTTCTTGAGGAGAGACGCAAACGGAAGTATGATTTCACTATGAATTTTCATTGGTAAAGTGAGCAAAATATTCACTTTTGAGCTTTCATTAATCTTTGCGTGTCCATGTATCTTCATTTGGTTCAATTTTCATGATTTTCGTCTCATTTTTATGCAAGGTTTGCAGGACTTTCAAAGTTACCTGTTGCTTTGCGAAAGGGTATTTTCAATAATTTCTTTTACTTGTCTGGATAACAACTTTTGAATCACCGAATGTCAGCGAAATTCATTCTGATAAACAAAAGAGGATTATGAAACTCTATAAAAATAAACAAAAGTGATTACATTGGAGAAGAGCCGGACGTCAGAATTTCTCTGTTGCAAGCGCCAACAATCGTATGCTTTATAATTCAGTTGGATGGAACATACCCGCCCCTAAGGAGCTGCCGCGCTTTGACTCAATGTCAAGGTCTTTCAAGAACGAATTGCTAGAAAAACGCTATGTTTCAAAGGCCACTTGGTGACTAAATTCATGGAGACATGAACCATCGTGCATTGCCACACACAAAACAGATTACATTTTTACAGAGCAAAGTTATTAACTGATTTATGTGCATGTGCGCAATGATTTGGTATTGACATCAGCGTTTTTTGAAAACTGTTTGTACATGCTATCAGACCTTTTTTTATTATAATAACACGCTTTGAATAAAAACTTCAAGTCAAAAATAAAAAATTTACATTGCCTCTTGTTCTTATTTGAATTTGATTTTCATGTCACTATGCATGTAGCTGAATAATCCATAACATCAGTTGAAATGAATAATGCATGTGTAAAATTAATTGAAATGCACTGTAGGATTCCGGTATCTAGACAAATTGTTCTTGTTGCAGTTCAGAACTTCAATTTTGCCTTTTTATTAACAACCAAAATTTGCTACTTTTTAAGAGTGGTATGACGTTGATGGCACGTTATGACCCCTACATATTCATTCCACATGTGTGAAAATCTCATGCTTTGTTATTTGGTTGAAGCTATATCATTGATATAATTCGAAATTTGCAATGATAATCACAGTTGCGTGTTAAGGGTTAATAAAGTCAATTTCTCACTCTTCGATATCGATTAAGCAGGTAAATTAGCTTTCCGAAGGGGTTCAAGGTTTGAAAAGGTCAGGTCGCGTGGGTCAAACTGAAAGATAAAAATTGCCATTTGGTACTTTTTGATGAAACATGAGAAAATATTTTTGAAATTTTAAAGTTTACGATTTTCATTCTAGAATATTCAAGAATGAGCAGAATGAACAACGGATCTTGGAGAGATTGAGGTTGGAGATATTGGAAAACTTATTTTACATTGATTTGAAGGTGTATCGTGGCATATGTTTAACGATCAACAGATCTGAAATTGCTCAGAGCAAAATTGGCATTGCACTTTATAGGCCAACTACTGCAGAGTGGTGAAAGAAATTGAGGATGGTATGATGAAAAGCAGCGAAAATGGGCGCAAGGAAGATAATGGAAAAAATTTTGAAAGTTCATGTCACATCCAGAATCTTGATCTTCATGTTTGCGTTCTTTCATGCAGCTTCTAAAGATAATAAAGTTGTCCCATTTCCTGTATTTTTGGTGTATTCGGTAACGACGCGGCTGGACCACGACAAGCGGAAATTTGTTGATACAGAAGGTCGTGTTTACACAGGATCTGGATGATTGGAAAGACAACAAACACTTGCCAGTAATGGAATACGCATACCCAAAACAGGATTCTTCACATTGCAGTGGCAACTATTCATTGAGTTTGATACCAACATGTACCCCGAATCGAATTCGGAAAGTCACCGGCTTCTAAAAGAATAGCAAAAAGATTCTAAAGAGGGATATTACAGCAGCAGTCGTTTTTGCAGGTGAGATGAATTATTAACAATATAATGGTATTGATAATTTAATGTATACTGAATTTGCGTTCGACAGCGCAATACATTTCAGCATTTGTCATTGAAAGCGTTGTTTCATGCCTAACAGTGTTTACATGTTATGACGCAAATCTTGTACCAAGTTTTTTGAAATGATACAAAATTTCGAGTAGCACAAGTTTCGAACGACAAAATTGGCAACAATACAAGCCACTTTCGGATTTTTACATAGATATCCATATTTATTACTCGGACGGTTGACAACACTTTACATTGGGAAGCATTTATGAGATCAGACTAAAGATAACATTGCAGAGAATGCATATAATTTCAAATCAAACATAGAGAAATTTCCACTGTCATAAAAAAATTCAGTCACGTCCATTTCTCCAATCTTTGGGAGTTGTGGTATCCCGAGTTCTATATATTTTTTATTCATAGACATCCATGATATTCGTTGAATTGACTTTATAAGCTAACTGTGTCGAAGATACATGTACATAACATCTGATAACGTCAGCCAATGATTGAACTGGGAGGATAACCAATGATATTGCGTTTAGCCGTTTTTCAATGCAATGATATTTCAGCTAAGTGACCTAAGAGATCTTCCACGGGGATCTATTCATTGTGATAGTTAACCTCTTTCAAGCCGTATATCCTAAAGGACTTCGAATATTACATTCATATTCTGTCTGTAACAACTGAAATTCCGAACATCACACTTCTGCAATATCTCCATTTTTGACAAAAATGTATTAGCCGGTTCTTGCCACGAGGGCCTTCAATTCCACTGCATGGCATGTACATGTAACACGTTGTAAGAGATGCAATGAATGCTATGTTTCAATAAGAACACCTATCCGATTATTTGACAGTGATGTGCGGTGGAGACCTTGTGAGGTGAGCTCTGTCAAAGGTCTTCGAAAACGCAGAGTCCTGCGCATGATGTCGGCGGCGAACGGTTGCGACTTGAAACTGGAGTGCACCACGAAACTGAGTAATTGGGTGGAGGGTTCGCCTCGAAAACGAACCTAAATGTCGGTACTGGCTCTCGTGGTTGATCGTGAAGGTCGTCCGAGACTTGTTTTCTCTCAACATTACCTAAAAGGCGAAATATATTAGTCAATCGGTATAATGTACGGAGGGGGACGCCCAGCCTTCAGAAGTTTGGAACAGAGGCAATCCAGTTTCTACTATTACCTTGGGCTCGGTATTAAATCGAGGAAGACCAATGATGGCAATCTGCATTGTAGGACTCGATAAGAACAATGAACAAATGCTGTCAACGAACATCACCCTATTTGATTATTTAGAATGGGAATCATCATTGTATATCGCCGACGTGTTGTGATCGATTCAAGTCAGCGATTATCACAGTAATGGAATGAATAGTGTTCTATATGAAGACTTGCATAGTGTATTCATATGGTTCTTATTTATTATCTAACGTTGTGTTTGATGGATACGGTGTGGTGTTAATTCAATTTTATTGCGATTTCTTAGCATGAGTATTTGCTTTGAAATTTTTTTGGCAACAGTATATTAGAATGTGCTAGAATGTATTAGAAGTTATGTGTAGTTAATTGGTGTTTGTTATAGATGCTTGAATTTCCTGCATATTCACAAGAGAATGTAAGAAAGGATTTATTTACGGCATGTTGCATGCTTGTCGACAAAAGGATGAGAGTGATGGCAAAAAGGGCGAGGATGTATTGGGGGAGTGTTGGAGCGATGTAGAGGGGCGATGGTAGAGTGAGATGTCATCTAGCATAGTCTGCCTGGGTTAATTGTGTGGGTCGGTCTATTTGGATTCAACACTCGCATTTTGGGCGCTGGAGTGTTAAGCTTTCGCTGGCCAGGTTGGCGTGGTAGATGGCGGGCGATCACGCATTTTTTGTTGCTCTTATTTTCTTTATCGTCTCATATAATGGTAGAAACTGCTTTTTGTACGGCCTCATAACTCACTCTGTGAGCTGTCTCGGTTTCTCCTCTTGCTCGACTCATTAACTTCGGTTGTTTCTGTTGTTTTTGGTGCTTTTTGCTCTACATTGTCGCCAGCTCTCCATCACGCATCTTATTGATGAAAACATGAAAATTTTACGGTCCCATCTTTTACACACTTTTTTATGAATTTGTACCCTAAAGGTAATAAGATTTTCAGTACAAAAGTAAGGGTTGTTTTAAGCATTTTGATCGCTCGGCTTTGAGCATCATAGCGTGTCTACTAGACGGTTGTTGTGAACAAGTAGTCGTTTATCGATGGTTAAAAACTCGCGACTGTGATCTCTTATCTTCAATTTACATTGCAGATAGCTTACACGGATTTTGAAACTAGTGTCTAAGGAAATCAGAATCCGCTGGAAATGGATAGCACAGTATGCATAAACTGGTATTGGTTGGAGACATGTAGAAGGTAATTGCAGTAATGAGATGAAGCTGCAATGTTCATTTTTGATTGTTTGGCTGTTAGAATCTGTATGTGTGATTTCATTGTGTACTATTAACTCGCTTTCGTATTTCGAAACGAGCTTTTTGACCTTCAAGTGGTAGTTTCTGGTAGATTTTTTCCTAATTTTGCGAATGTTGATAAGGGATTTCTCTCTATTAGATGAAATTGATCCCACCTTGAACTAATATCGCATCTTTGTGGCGAGTTGATTGGGTATTAGTCAGTGTACGTTGGCCTGGATACTTGTCTATCAAATAAAATCGGTCATTTCAATTGTTGTTGCGTGGATCTAGTTGCAGTCGGATAGGCGCTGTTTGTTTACACCATTGGCAACCTGATGGTTGTTATTGGATCAGCTATCGCTGTACCGGTGTGCGTTGTACGACACAGGAGGTGAGAACTGAAGAATACAATGGTGATGACCGTTGTTCTATAACGTTCCTCATTGCAATCGACAGCTAAAGTATATTCGGGTGATGGTTTCATTGACAGTTCTATAGTGCCTTTTCAAAACTCCTTTCCAATTAAAGGACCTAGTTTGACGCTGTGAAAAATATAGAGCTACTTGAGTACCATGGCAATGGATGGCTAAGTGGATTGGCCTCATGTATATAATTAGTTATGAATAGAGCAGGCTTTCACTACCATAGGGTAATGGGTGCACTCTGCTTGCAAAAGAAATTGTGAATTAGGCAATCTGAGGGAAATTAAATTATCTCAGCTGAAATATTGGTCTCTTTTAATTATTCACATACGAATTAACAATACCATATTAAGTCCTATAGTTACTCATTATTAGCTTTCATGCGTAATAAGTTGCAGACTTCTTCCTTAATAGTTAATGTACCAGGACCATCGTTTAGACATTCTCCCCTTTTATTATAGGTATATGAGAGTTCATTTTCGTCTCTGTTGGCATGTGTGACTTAGCAAGTACCATTATTAATCTTTGCAGCTGTTCTTAAAAATCAAATTGAAAGTTATTGGTTGATTTCGCAGTGGATTATGAGGTCCGACAAGGATCGAGTTCCATATCATCACTGGCCTAGTTACTAGGATCCTCAATTTCAAATTTTGCTGTCTGGATGTTGAACATTCAGAGATTGGTAAGGATCTAGAGCTTGTTTCTTCGCCATTCGTTTAAGGCTAAGTCAAATCATCCAGGTATCGCTTGAAAAAGGGCAGATGTTTGTGTTTGAAGATCATTGTTTTATGACGCTAAGAAATTTGAGTATCCATTAAGGGAGTTAGGCTTTTGACTCGTTGTCGAAATGTACCCTAACAATCAAAAAATTTGTGCATTGAAGATTGATTTCAAAGTGTATTCTCGTTATGTTGTTCAGCGGACAAACCTTTAACATTGAAGATTATTATTGTCTTTCAAGTTAGGTAATCAACCACTTTGTATATTGTGTCACAGGTCGCAGCATCGAGGTGACATTTGAGCGAAGCTGTACAACTGCAAAGTTATGGTTTGTGAACTATAATCACATGCTTATCGAATTAAATGGTAATATGAAAATTTTTGAGCCTTGCACGGTTGTGTCATGAAAGATTTTTGAAAATTCCCATTTTCTTTTGTCTCGACGGTTTCTGAAGTATTTTTGTATGAATAATTTCGAAAAATTATATAGTTCAAAATATCACGGACTAATATTTTCAAGAAAATTGCACAGGTTCAAATGGCGGATGAAAATCCTAGAACTGGCATTCTTGGGCTGTATTTAAAGAAATTCCCATTTATGTTTTTTGCTAACTGTTTCTTTATGTATTTTGACCCGCTCTTTTCAAAATAGTTGCTAGAAGAATATGCGATAGTCCTCTTCAAGAAAATTACTGAATTCAAAATGGGGACATTGAAGACCGAAACTGCTGTCCTAGGGCTAGATTTAAAAAGTCTCGAATTGATTTCTTCAACAGGTTAGTGCAGTTTGGACACGCTCTTTTCAGTTATCACAGTTGGAATTATCATGCAACTTTTGTGAGAAATAGAAAAATTCAAAAATGCGGGCAGAATCCAGAAACAGCAGTCTGGGGCTCGGCTTTATATGTATTATGCATGAAAAAGGTTGATCGAACTTGATGCAGGCTCTGATTCACAAGAATTTTGGTTCCATCCATTCTAAAACATGTCTATTGCATTGAACACTGGGAAAGGAACAATAGCAGCCCGTGTGGTAGAATTGTTTATGGAATTTCGGATGTTAAAGTCAAAGCGATCTTATTCAGTAGCTTATTAAATTCTGGTCCGGGAGCCGGTAACGAGTTTATGCAGGGAACGAGGCCGATATATGAGACTTTCACAGAATGATGTACACCTTTGGCCTACTACGAATCTGCACGTCTCGAGCTCTAGTGAGTTCCTCCTTCTTGTCAGACAGGATCAAAGAAAAACACATGTTAAATTCAATGGGAAAGAGATTGCATTTTTCGGTCTAAAATCGAAATTTTGTCGCATGTTTTCTCTATTAAACAAAAAAGTAATAAGGCCCAGAGTCATATTTTTGACATGGGAATGTCTTCAGGTCATTTGCTTTCATTTTTCATGCACCTGTTTATTTTAGCGAAACGTACTTTAGTTTTGGTGAGCCGTTTAATGTCGCCCAAACACAGCAATTTGAGCTACTTTATCACATTCAAACCACATTCTCCATTATGGTCGGATTAGATGCATGATCAAAGCAAATGATAGACATGTAGGTATAAAGTACATCATAGAAATGATTGAAGACAATCTATGCCAAAAGTTATGACTGTGGGCTTTGCACTTTTCGTATATAGGTCATCACACAAAAAATTGCGTTTTTTATATGGTTCATTTAATTGGATTCTATGATATTATTCTTTATCATTTTATTCTTTTGTAAAAAAGTTTGTGTCATATCTGTAAACCGTTCATTGTCTCTACTATATTGCATGGATATCTATATAGTAAGGGGATGAGACACTCTACTCAAAATCAATTTAGCTCCATACCAACTCGGTGTTACTTGAATCAAAGAACTTTGTAAGTTACAATACGGCAACGGCAATAATACAGTTAAGATGTTGAACTGCAATAAGCCTAAGTCAAATTCATTTCATTTTGAAGTGAAAACAATTTATCGTGTAGAAGACGACTGCTTCGTATCAGTAAAGAAATCAGCCATAGCTATAACTTATTGATTTTCCCACGAGTCAAAAAATCGACGTTTGAATGTGCACATGGATTTCTTTTTCATTTGCGACTATTCTCATCTACGGCGTGTTCGGAATCCTTACTATACAGATATCCATGTATATTGTCTCTGGTTTGTTCCATGTTTGTTCCATCATCGCCACTTTTCACATGAATCATAGATATCTTAAACACAATCATCATTATCTTTAACATGGATTCACTTTGAAATCAATTTTAATTTTGATTCCGAAAACCAGCATTCATTTTGACTGCCGCAATGGAGATCAGCAGTCGTGACATCAACCTAATCGTCGAGACTTTAAGAAGAAATAACTTTAGAGGCACAAAAATACACGAGATCATAACAACTGCTTGGGTAGATAAGCGGATATCAGTTAGACGTGTACAACAAGTTATGACTGAGTTTGGAGAAGGTCGCATTCAATTTGATAGAATTGATGGAAGTGGGCGTCCAAAGTCTCAGAAAAGAATCGATCTTACTCAGATGGTTGCTGATGAGGTGACCGTGAATAGGAGAATTACGTGCTACGAGCTTGCTGATAAATTGGATACAAATCATAGAATGATTTACGACATCCTGACAGAAGACCTGCATATGCGATCAATCCAAGATAAGTGGGTGCCACATAATTTATCCGAGGCAAACAAAGAGGCTCGTGTATCGTGCTGCACTGAGCTTATTGAGAAATTTACAAGGCGCAGTATCCATCGCAATCTTGTAGTTGCAGACGAGAAATGGTTTTTCTGTAGGCCAGTTGGTTGTCCTCAAACCAGAAGGTCTTGGTGTTCAGCTGATGGTGATGTTGATAGAGATCAAATTCCTAAACGTTTAACCGTCGACAGAAAGTTCATGGCAATTGTTGCTGTGAATTTTGATGGATTATCGTTTTCTACAGTACTGACCCCCATTACCCCCATTTACTGAGCCCCCCATTTATGAGTTAACAGAACACAAATTTTAATAGGTCTCAGTGCCATAATAATGTTTTCAATTGCCATTAAAAAATCAATTATAAAAACGCAGTTTTTTATGTGATGACCAATAATTAGAGAAAACATACAAGATTTCCTTTTATAGCCAAAAAAGCAATCTCTGTCCCATTGGATTTAACTAGGTCATTCCTTTGGAAATCTTCTTGACAAAGAAGAGGAACTCACTATAACCCGGCAGACGTGCCGATTCGTATTAGGCATACCGTGGTACACAATCTGTGAAAGTCTCACTTTCGGCCTCCGTTTCCCTGCAAAACTCGTTCTGCTGCCGGACTACATCCTTCCCGCTTATGGATTCAATTAAAACATGTAATTGAGTTCTTTTCGGGCAACACACTGTCCACAGATTGGTCTTTTTTTCCGACAGTCTTTGGTCAGTTTTGCTGGCGTTTTGTTCATCAGCTTGTACACTGCCGCCGTTTGAGACACCCTGCCAGAACGAGCTCCAATCGTCGATTGATTTTGTTGACCTTTGCAAGTTGGGAAAAGTGAGCAACGAGTGAATGCGCCAAATCCATCAGAAATTCCTTCGTGATATCGACCTTCCGCTAACCTTTCCGAAAGTATGTAGTATTGATCGCTGAAATCCAACACATTGAAGAATGAGCAACGTCAGTCGTCTCACACCAATTTCACCAACGACGAACGTCGCCATTGGTCCAATGTATCAACGGCAAGTTTGTGTTTGATTGTGGCATAAAACAGTGTTCGGTTTCATCTTGCGCGTCTCCGAACAAACCGTTTCCAATTTGCATTTCCGTGTCGAGAGAAGGTAACAACATCTTGTGCTCTTGCCTGGCAACGACAGTCAAACAAAGCTCCTTCGTCATTATCGAAAAATGTAGTTGCAACATACAGATCGGTTGCAGGCTTTGGAGAACCTCTTTCCCGATCTTTAATGATTGTCCCAAGCAGGATAATTCTTTGCGAACCATAAAAAAAGTAAAATTCTGATCTGTTATTAAATGATTATCCTTTGTTCTGCAAAGTCGCGATAAAATCATAGAGATCTGCTCATCCTTGTGGTATTTTGCGATCAAATCACGCACGTAATTATATGTGCTATTGGCAAAACACATCTGGTGCAAACTCCAATATGAATATTTAAAAAAATTGAATAATAATTTAATTTGAAGAAAGAGCACTGCATAAAAAGAGAATCAATCAATTCAAACTCCACATGATAAATGTCGGCACAAAGGATATTTGACTCAAAATTGCATCAAGTTCTATTTAGGGTACACACCCATTCAAAAGTAGGATAAAATGAACTAACTATACTCACACAAATATAGCGGTCGAAAATGACCGCTCTTATGTCTTTCAGGTGAAACAGTATTTTATTCTGATATCTAATTGTAAAGTGGATTAAATAAGTCCTTCAAATCAAATGGTTTTACCCATAGCATACTTGTAAAGAAACACTAACATTCAAAAGTGCTGCTTAGCTATCACAGCAAAAAATATTCAGGATTTGCGTCTAAAATGACCGCTTGTACTTTCTAGTATTAAGTAGTTGCGTAGCAACAAGATAGTTGATGCGAGGGCTTGCAATCATCCCCCGAAATCCTAAGTATCATAACGACTGTACTCTGCCCAACGTGCAGTGCCAGATTAAAAAAAACTTAGACACATAAGGTATATAGTATACTGCGACAGTCCAAGGAAAGAAAAAATAAAATGGGGAAAGCTTTCAAAGAAATTCATGCGGAATTTCCCCAGCCTCAACATCCAAGCACAACCGAGTCCTCCATTTCCTGCGTGAACCCTTCTCATATACTGATTTGTAGCTCGTATTAGTGCCAACAGATGATGCTTGTATGCACAAGCGATGCTTTGGTACGATTTGCCCATGAGATGATATTGGTGGGGGGGGATGGAGATGGGGGGATGGGGGGATGTGGATGGGATGTTGGGTGGAGTGGTGATGGTATGATATGGGATGGAGATGAAGGTGATATGCCCCCACTAACTGAAATACTTTCTGTGATTAATTATACGTTATTTGCCTATTCATAATATTTGTCACTAGAGTATATCGACAAATGCCGTTAAAATAATACTTGGCTCACAGAAGTTTCAGCGGGGGAAAAAATTTCAGTTCTATGTTGCAATATCAGTACATGCATTTACATTTCGTCTCACAATCTGGCGTAACAACATCAATCTACATGTGCATTCAATCAATGAGTGATAGCATGGTAAACTGTTTGTGATCACATTCCACAAGAAGACCCATTTAATGACGATATTATATTACCAATCTTCATCTTTATAATACTTTGGATTTGTGACTACACTGTAAGCTGAGAGTACGAAAGCTGGCTGACTTTGATTACGAACTCGATTACAAAACGAAAATAGCCAAAATGTACGAAAAGCATAGATTGTTCGTGCTCATACACCAACAAAGCGATTGGGCCTTCCCTATTGGATTATCTTCATTAAAAATGTACGAAAAACCAATCGCTTTCGTATATATGAGCATGAGCAATCTCGTGACTTTCGTACATTTGTTGGTCTCGTTTGTACATCGTTCGTAAGTAGCTTTAGTATTACACAGTTACAGAGTTCATACATAATAAAACAAATTTTCATTGCCATTATTTTATGTACTTTATCTGTAGCTTTGGGTTTTAATTGGAGAACTTCGTGGCAGTCGATGAAAAGACCCCCGGCATGTCAAATACAGATGCCCAATTAATTTGTCATATATGCATTTTGACAAGATCCGAAAAAACTAACACTTACACCGACAGAGCAACTGATTTTTCACCCAATTAATACAGCGCGAACAAATCGAGAAATATTCAAGCCACTCACATGTAAATTTACTATTTCAAAATATATCAGGTAGGCATGCATCAATTAACACTTTATGTCATAAATCACATTCTAAACCTACTCAATTTACAAGGTGAAAAAGTAATATCTTTTCAGTTGGTGAGAGGCACAGAATTGAAGTCAAATTTATATCTTTTCAGGGGGAATCAGCGTCTGTCATAAGGAAAGCATGATGAAAGCTTAACCGGAACTGGAAAGTCTTATGACTGTTTGGGAATCATTTGCCCACTCTCCTTGCATTTTGACAGCGTTCCAAGTCAATAGCATTTTTAAACAGATGGAGCACAAAATGGGAAAATATACAGTATTCCGTTCGAGTGCCTCTACTATCGTGCAACTAGGCAGCATTAGGATTATGGACTCCAATTTGCTTCGCTTGTGGTGTGGTAAATCTCGTAATCAAAGCTGAAAAAAGTTCAATTACAGCCGTTGGATGGTACTGCAATTTCGATGAGCGATTTTCTTTTTTACCCAAAAAATAATACAGCCGAAAACCGCATCAGCATTATCAGAAAAGCACAATACTCGCACCTTAGTGATATTTCCGCAATATAGTCGATTATTCGAAGAGAAGACTTACTGAAGCTTTGAATAGAATTGATAGGAGTAAAAATCAGTATCAGACAAAGTCAAGGATAATTCGAGCTGTGAATCGAGTGAATGAAGTACCAAATACATAAAAACTGCTTATCCGGATGTCAAATTGAGGATTGTTAATCGCAAGGCAGAATTGTTCTTCTTGTTAGAGATGAAAGGTGGTAAACCAAAAGCCTCTTGACCGACATCAACCAAAAATAGGGTAAGAAGATTTGACTTTCCTGATTAACTTGATTCTAGAACATAACTGAGTATAAAGTTATGTAATGCAGTTTATGAACATATAATCAGAACATTGATCATAACGATACTCTCACTTTATTTTCTGCATCACAAATCTCTTAGAGCAATTTTACATGAATACATTTTGTGATACAAGAATACAAATATACTGGTTTACGTTTTACAATCACACAACAAGAACACACCCCATGAATTTCCTTATAATGAAACGTCAATGATCTGCTGACAGGAAGGAGAAAGATATCAATGAGAATGATATAAACATCATTGGATTATTGTTGTGCTCATCATGATGCGGAGTCCATCATTTTGATAGACTTCGACTCCGCTTTTTTGAAAGGACTCCGGCTTTTTGAAAAGACTCCGAATCCTACCCGGGTGGACAGGTAATCAGCCTTAATTTCTGGTAACCTATACACATAGATCATGGAATAGGCTTACCGAGCCTGATTTTTAGTGTGATATTTGCTGTATCAAATCGTATCTATTTTATAAGTTTAAACCAACTTTGCACATCACTTATGCTTCGACAAGCTGGTTTTTCCTCCAGTCTAGGCAAGAATAAATCTCCCATCCGTTCTCACTAAAAGTATAGTTGAGTCGAGACACTTCCGATTTCAATATGAGCTTTGGAGGTAGCCAATCTCAAACACAGATTAACGTGAGGGTCGTAAGACTAATGTTCTCCAGTGCATAACTTGGATATTTTGCGTTTTGTCTCTTGATGTCAACTTTGGTGCGTAGTATGTGATCGAGGCTAGGAAAGGCTTGTCTTCTCAACTGAATCACCGAGTGAAAACGACAATCCTTTTTTCACTATACTCATAACGGTTCATTTCCCTCAACTATTACCAAGCTTTGCGTGCACTTGATGCTGTCTCTTAACTGTACTTTTTGTTTGGATGGACTAATAGTTAACATCAAAACAGTGAGAGGCTATTGACCGAGGAAAATTAAATTTGGGTTGTGTAAGTTAGGGTATGCGATGAATGGTCCTTATCATTTGTGGAATTAGTACAACCTTACTTTCCGACTCCAGGTGGCAAGCATATATTGCCATAGTTTTATTTTGTGAAACACACTGGTGACCTACATCAACGATCATTATAAGGCTTAATACCTAAACTATGTCTTAAGTGATTCATTCCTGTATCCAATCATCAATCACTTTCGATGGAAAGTGTATCATTGTATGTTCGCTTTAAAGTTGGATATATTGCGAATAGCGGACCTCGCTACTCTCCCATCTTGTTGATGTGGGCCTTCACAAAACGGCATTTCTCCAGTCTTAGATGCTACTAGGTATCAGGAAAAAAATCCCCATCCTTCTGCAAAAAACAATGAATACACTTTCGATTTCAATAGTGCGCTTTGGATGGAGCCATCACACACTATCTCAACACGTGTGAAAAGGTGAAGAGGTAATGTTCTCAAACAAATCTATAGTATTTCGCATATTTATGTGAAGCTCGATGTGACCTTTGGTGACAGTTTGCGTGTCGTTAGGTATTGGTAGATCTGAGGATAGGAGGCACCTGCCTTCTCTATTCTTAAAGGAGGTACCGAGTGTATGAAGAGACAATCCCTTTTTCACTATCACGGTTCATTCCCTCAACTTATTGCAAGCTTTGTTCAATTGTCAGCAAGTGGTCTCTGTACTTAGTATGGTTGACGGGATAAAGTTGACATAGCAAGACCAGTGACTCCGCTAGATCCCTTTATACGTGGTGAAGTTTCGTGGTCTAGTTATTGTCAGAAAATGTTTTATGAATGTTAAGTAATAGCTAAATACGCATGAGAGAACATATTAGGAGAAATTGTTTGTCCTAAAGACATGTATTTTAAATGTGTTTCTTGACGCATTGCCCGCTAATTTTGTCGTAAGTTTGTGTAATTTAATTGACATTTCTATTGATTGTGGATCAGTAATTTAGCGCCACAGCATATATAGGCAAAGTTAGAGTGGAACTATGAAATGGTTACCAATATAAAATATGAGAATTCCTATGAGACACCACTCTTTGCGTCAAGATAAATACAAAGTTTAATACGCCTGTGTTTAAAATCATTAAATCATTAATTGTGTTTTGATTGTTTCTAATGTGTAGGTCCTTGCTATATTTAACAATGTGTAAATATTGATTGCAGTTGTATAATTAGCATGTACAAATTTACACATCATAATACTTGTCGGCTTGATCTTGACGCATTAGATAAGTGTTGATTCAAAGGTAACTTTCAAATGTCATATTGATATAACACAAATTACAGCTAGCCTTACATTTATCGTGATTGTACCACTGTAAAAATTCTGTGATCACGCAAATACACATACAATTATGAGAGGATTTGACCATTCTGATACGAGGATTCTCGCATGCTTACAGAGATCTGGTATGTTTTTATATACGAAAATCTTCATTTACTTTGCGTAATGTGATTGGTATGTAGGTCGATGCAAACCTGTTTCCATCTTCTGACTGGGCTGTTTTTCTACACGCGAAATACGAGTTGTTGGTGTTTATGGACACTGGTGTCCCTGATGAGGTGAGAAATACAAAAAAATTATCCCAAGTGATTGTATGTCTTACACTCATAGTCGGATTCTGATTGGGGGCGGTTTCGCTATTGAGAAAAATCACGCAATGGAGAGCATTTTCCCAAAATCCTGCATTGAGGGCTTTTTGAGCATAGCTGCTCCAATTTTGTTGTTTTTGCAAAAAAACCAAAAAAATAAAATGCTTCAATAGTATGCTCGAATAAAATTATTCCAAGTGTATTTTTCTTGTTCAACGGTATTTCTATGGTTTATTGTTGAAGCGCATAAGTTATTTAGGAAATCCAGTACAAGTGAAGTTGTGAACCATAAGGTTTCTATGTCGAGGGTTCTTTTTATGCCTATCACTCTAAAAAATTTTGGTTTTTTTAATTGATTCTCCAGAAAACCATATGGGATTTCTCAATTGGGGTTGTTTATAAAACCAATTAGGTTCTCTGGAAATAATCCAAACTGGTCCTTTCCAGAAACAACCAAAAGGATTTCCAGAAAACCAGTTTTGGTTTGGCAAATTATATTGGGTTGTGGTCAACCAGCAGATCTAATTTTGATGCTGGAGGGCAGAATCAATAAAAAATTGCATCAACGTTTGAACAGCTAACAATCCAAATTGACTTGCGACCAATGTAAGTTGAAAATGCATATTTGATACATTGGATGTAATCGCTGGTTTATGAGCCTTGGTACGGTATGGAGTAACGGTTTAAAAGTGGTCAGTGGAAATCAAATTGATTTTCTAGACATATCTATTGCATGTCGAAGGAGATGCTATTTGACAGATCCTTCGTTTGTTGTAGAGTTGTAGGAGTCGGACATATTCATACTAGTGATAGCAGAACTACTGATTTCCCAAAAAAGTATATGTAGACGATATTAACCGACAGTAGCCGGAAACCTTGATCTAATCAATAGTGGCTATAGAATGACATGGCGTTTTATTTTTGAGGATGATGTTTTTGAAAGTGTTTATAGTTGTGACTGCTCGTTCTGGCTAGGACCTATTTCCAAGCCTATCATGCATTTCACACTAGAAAATTTAAATTTTTATGGTACTCATTAAACACAAAAACTCTAACTTTAGAATATGAAGGTGGGCAGTTAAGGGAATTTTATCATTCTCACTCTCTCTCTCTCTCCGGTGTCTTCTTTATACTTATCTAATGAAGGGCGCTAACTCTCTTTTCATTCACTGCTGCACATTTATGCATGTATCGTGTCTTCCCCGCGCTCTTCTTATCTCGCTTGCGTATGACTTGGGCACCTAAAAATTTAGCCGAGCGGGTATCTCTCCAAAGGAAGATAAATATTACGTGATGACACTTTGCTTTATAAATCAGAAAGCATTACTTCTTTGATAAGTTTTTACAGATTGTTTTTACAAAGTTAATAAGTCATTAATAAAATTGCCAATGATCTAATGGGTTTAGTAAAGTCTTGTCTTATACGATTTGACAAAACACAATCGGTTTCGAGGATCTACTTTTTGTGTCTGTCTCCATGACGCAAGAATGATGGTGAGTCTGATATTTCCCTTCCTTCATTGACGCATTTGTTCTAGTGTTCCGTGTCATGTGCAGTGTACTTAAACGTAGCTGGTCATCTTATTGTCTTGTGGGTAACTAGTGAAATTTTGTTTATGCGTTTTCAACGTTGTATCCTTTCATATTTGTCAATTATGTTATGAAATTACTATTACGTGTATGTATCCACAAAAAACGTGAGTAAATCAGTTAGATGTTAACAGTTTGTTTCCAACAGTCCTATCATGTACTGTCGTAACACTGTTCTATCGCTTAAATACTCTCTTTGCATATTTCTAATCTTAAAAGTATTTTATTTAATTATGATGGATATTGAGGTATTCATGTAATGTATTCCCTTAATGTAAATGTTTTTGTGGTATTCGGGCATTCTATTGCGAATTTTTGTCCGTTAAGTGTCTCATGACCTACCGTAATTACTCTGTTTGGCTATTACCTTACAAACCTGTAGTATGTCAGAGATCGCTATACATACATGGGTATAGCGAATGATTGTCATATTCATGCTCGACAAACCTTTTTCCAAAGCTTTTTTACAAGTAGTGCTATGTCTTAACTAATTGGATGTTGATGTATGTAATAGAGGGGGGCGGCGGAAGCCTTATAGCCTTGTGAGAATATATATGGGTGATAGGTCCATATATTAATCATGGGCCTGAACATTTGGTTTATAGGCTATTTTTATTACAAGTTTAATTTTGGTAGCCGGGTGTTTGTTTGTATAATTTGCCTCTATACATTGGAATTTACATTGGGAATTAAGTGATTTTCTTGAAGGGTTAGTATTTTACCAATTGGGACATTGTAAAATGATTATTCTTGGATTGTTTTAGTGCAAATGCATTTGAAATAAATATTATATTAAATTTTTTGATTGTTGTTAGATCTTATTTGTATTGACATTTGCACTTTCAGTTAAGAGAATAAAGTGTTTCATTTAATGTAGACGTATATATCAATTAACAACGTCGCTGATGAAATTACAGTAGCTGCATATTATGTTGTAGGATTTTGGGGTAGTTTAATATGATGGTTTTTGCGTTATGTGGGTTTGTTGTTATTTTGATGATATTTGTGTGGTTTGATATTTTGAAGTGTGGTAGGATTTGGGTTGGGGGTATTTGGGTATGTGACCAGATTTTGTGTGAGATTGTGATTATTTTTCGATTTGTATTGATGGGTTATTTTTGAACTTTATTGGTTATGGGAGTGAAATTTTTGTTATTTTGGTAATTTGATACGGGGTGTGTGTGTTTTGGGTTATGTTAGAGTTGGTGGATGGGTGTGACTTGGTTTTGGATGGTGATGGGTTAATTGTGTTGGAGGATGTAGTAGGGGGAGTTTGTGGATGTAATGATGACCAGGTGATGATTGTTTTTTTGCATGGTAGGGGGGATTGAATATGACCGTAAACAATTTTTGACCGTTTAATTCGTGCTTTGAGATTTTGCATGGTAATGATTTGTTTTGCTATTTGCATATGCATCATTATTACATTGGTTTTGATTTGGCCTTTAAGTGTTTTTATGCATAGCTCCAACATGCCACTGATTGATATAAGACTTTGGAGTAGAGGGAGATTTGTTATATTTTGCTCTATGGGATATTAATTGCGTTAACTCACTTATGTTACAATTAAACAGCCGAATTTACTTTGCATGTGCCGCTTATTGTAACAGAAAAGCTTCTTGATGGTGTATCTGTTCACTGCTGAGTAATTTGTATGGCGTCGATTTCATATGGTGCATAGTGGAAAGCCGCTAATGGTGTACAAACTTTTTGTCTGTAGAAATTTGTAATTGCCTTATTCATTAATTTTGTCTCAATTTACTATCTAAACTAGTCAACCGATACTGGTGTGAATTAATACCATTGAACAATTCCATATTTTCAATCTCTGAATAATCAATAATGTTCTTAATTTTTAACGATCAGTATATATATAGATTCAAAATCACGCGATACAAGAAATGCCTAACATGTTTGCCGTATTGATGTTTCTTTTGTTTAACTACGAAATTCTTAATTATATCCGTGTTCGAACTATAAACGAGCTTGACGCTACGAAATCTGTGAGGAAATGTGAATAATGTCCATTTTATGAGCAGTGTAATATCCTATATTAATGGCATTAATTTTCCGCATCTAAACGCTAACATTTTGGATATAATCATTAGTATTGAGTTTTATTACACAGACTCATTTTCAAATAACATCGTACTTAAGTATATTCCGTAAATTCTCATAAATTGGCCTTTCATTTCAGACACCCATAGTTCCTTAATATTGAGGATATCTCCCTCATGAGATTTATTTTTTCCTCTTTATTCAGTACGGCGAGGTATCATCACTCATAACAAGAGGCATGACGAGTAATTGGCATCGTGAAAAATTTCGACGACGTTGGGTTCTTATTTAAGCTTCACCGGATTAGTTGGGACGTGCATCCTGCGGAAGGCCTATCTGTGATTTTATTTTTACTATCTTTGGAGAAGATTATGCAACTGTCCCTCAACTGTTTCAATTGGGGAATATTATGTTGATAGCTGAAGGACAGGATCGTCCCCTGACTCTTATCTTGTATGTAGATTTTAAATGCAAGTCTATGACTCTTGAAAATAAAAATGAAAGAATTATAGAAACAAATGGCTTCTTCTAGACGTTTTCGATGAGGGGGAATAACTTTTCTCTGGAAATCTTGTATGGTTTTATAGATAAATTGTTATAACATTTTCAAAATACCACTTCATTTGAGCGATTTCACATATTGCAGTTTTTTACAGCACATTTTCGACAATAATTTGTTTCTTTTAGTTACTACTCTTTTTATTGGTAGCATATTTTATGCATTTCTCAGGTAAATTAGTAGAACCAATCAAATTTGTGCATGTTGGTGTTTTGTATAAAATGATATGTTAGCCACGAATGAAGGTGTAAATATATTAGAACCTGAGAATTTCGAAGTGAGCCATTCACCCTGCACGCATAAGCACTTCATCACTCGCGGCCTCCTTGCCTGTCTAGAAGCGAAAAGCTTTGTACCGTATGTGTTTATTCTCAAAGGATTCTTTCACGACGACGGTAAGAGTCATATTTGCTCTGAAATAGCGAAGGATAAATGAATATACTATTGTGAGTCACATTCAGTTATGGTGCTAAATTTAACAGAGTGAAATAATGCGGAGAATGTTTGCCTACTTGTTACAATCGCGGAGGGAAAGGAATTAAAGTACAGACAATGGTGGAGCCGCGAGCGTGGAGCGGAGATAACATTAACCTGGCTTACCCAGAAAAAGAATGAACAGACTAATGACTATTGAGGTGAGCCCGTCCTTCATCAGATCTTAACTGCAGAAGGACATGACTTAAAATCATGTGTAACCAATTAAAGGAACATATGAAATCTATAGCACGATGAGCCAAACGAATTCTTTGTTTGCACTTAAACGGACGATGACAACGCTGAGAAATGGCCACGGTTTTTCGATTTATTGGAAATTTCCTAAAGTGATTTTTGACCAAAGCTAACTTCCATAGGTTTAATTTGACTCCGTCCGTAGAACACGATTAGTTGATGGTGTGAACATTAATCAGAAGTATCATCGAGGGCTTTTTTGAGATAAAATGCATAAAATTTCACAAATGGTGGTACTCCTGACAGTAAACCGAAACTGCGTGATCTATATAATCGAACTTTGTCCATATCAATTTACAGTCCAAATTGATGAGATTTTCTCCCACAATAGGTTGTACTATACTCAAGATGTGGTAATTTGGACTCGCTAGATTATGCGATTAATTGATGGTTTAAAAAAATCATATTCGAGTCGAGGTGCTTTTTTGAGAAAAAATATGCAAAAATTTAAAAATGGCTTGGTACTGCTGAAATCGAAAACTTGCTTGTCTACTGGTGGATGAACACCACACTTACACATATTACATATTACCTACGAAGGGATTGTCTCTCACGATGCATTATCCCATGTAGTGACATCAACTTTTGACTCTCTAGATTACGAATTTCCAATAGTAAGAAATAATCATATCGATCGTTATGGCTTTTTGAGAAAATAGCGCAGGGTGATGGAGAAAGTTATTGATCTACATACCCACATCGTGATTGGGTTATACATTATAAGATGACGTAGACCTACAATTTTTGTGTTATGAAACGTAATTATTCAAAGTTGGTTGCCAAGTACATCGGTTCTCTGCATTTGATGCAAATGAATTGATTTAGCTACAACCATTTTGTCACGCATCATTGGAACACCCCCCCTCTTACAATTAAACACATCCGCTCTACATTCCAAAACTGTATGCCGTTTCGACCTAGCTATTGTTCATATGTACATTACGTTGCATAGTTTCGTGGATCGGAACCAATTAGATGATCCGAGGTAACCAATAGTTACGATAGATGAATGCATGTATCAACTGTTTGAGTTGCTCATTGTTATGACAAGTCATAAGGCAAATGAAGACATAAGATGTTATGTCTATTGGCAAATCCCTAGAAAAGTTGATATCAATAAAAACCTCTATGTAAAAAAGTGAAATGATGAGCGAAATCATGTCAAATAAACACTAAAAGGTTTTGGCACTATATAATAAATCCAGTACATTGGCATTTGTTCACTGTAGATGCACTATGTCAACGGCTTGTGTATCATTGAGTTAGAATCAAGTCATAAAGTTCAATTCATATGTTGTAGTGTCTTTGTTCACATATGGTGATTTCATGCCGCCTCAACTTATAAAAGTCAATTCCGCCTATAGTCCTGAATGTGGCCTGCGCGAACCGATTTTGAAAATCAATCTTCCAGGTCTAAGTCAACTAATGAATAAACAATTCTTATTTCTATGGTCTCATTTTCAAGAACTTATCATTCTAATGAATACAGGTGCAATCCAAGCTTCATTAAATGCTGGACAAGTTTACCCATGTGGTGTAGCCACATAGCGTCACGAATCACGGTGAACCCAAACCAGCTAGGGACATCTCATACCAAGGCCGGAGATTTGTAGTGTACTGTATAGCGCAATGAACTGTCCGCGAGTAAAAATTATGCGATTCAGCTTAAAGTGCAATCAAGGCGTGCGTATTACGTAATCGTTAGTGTGTTGGTGCGAGGTGACATTATACCAATCTCGGTAACAAGAGGTGTTGCAGTTGCAATCATATGTCTTATATCAACTACACCTGAATCAAAACTCGTGGCCGCTAATTGACATACGAGAACATTCAATTTTGCGTAATCACTTGACAGAAGTTTAGCGCTGTGTTGTACATGTTAAGAATGGAAGTTAATTGCATCAAAAAATGTATCATGACGGGCGTGTTCTGAATAATATTTTCATAATAAACGACAATATTTATCCGGAATATCTAGATAAACGACGGTCAAGGATGGATTAACAATGCCCTATACCGTAATAGTTTGTTCAATCGACATTGCCGCAAAAAAGATTTTCAATTTTTGGTGATATACAGAACTTTTACCAATTAGTTTGATCAGAAGACGGCTGTACAGCTCATCTCGCCTCTGTTTGTTTACCTGTGCCAAATGTAACAACGGTCAAAGGGAGCACTTAGACTGTAATGTTGACTGTTTAATGCTAGCAGCACACTTTAGTGACCAGTGACAAGAATACCGTACGATAACTAGCAATGATCAAAACAGTCGTACAATAAAATTGATATTAGTATAAGCTCCTGCGGGCAGGTGAGGCATAGCCTTTTTCGAAGACCGCTACCAGTAGCCATCAACGAACCATAATTTACATCCATGGCATTAAGAAACGCATATCCCTAACATTTCACACCCAAGTTAACAGCGCTGACTATATTTACATCATGTGCCGATAAGGACTACTGTAATTCTCAATATTAGCACCAAGGACTATTGGGATAAGTGTTGTACCCGAAGTGAGTAGGTAAGGCGGCAGGACGCCCCTGTCGCATTACTCAATTTGTGTACAACCTATACACTATCTTTCTGTGGGGGGGTAAAGTTTAAGAAGGTGAAAGACACCAAAGCTAATCCCAACCTTATCCTGGGAAATGATTTTTCCTGATGACGCAAGCAGGAGCGATGCACAGCTCAACAAATCTAGGGGCATTTGTAGAAAGTTGTTTGATAGTGTATTTCTTTGGTTTATTTTATATAAAAATAGCCATTTATGGAAAAATAAGCTGTTTTACTGGTCATTCAATATGCCCTATGCAAGAGTAACATGCAATCGCAGTTCCATAGCGTAATAGCATCAGATTGGTTTTAGACTTGTTTTTAATTATTCGATTCGTAATAACTAATTTTAAACGGTAAGAGATTTACAGGCGCCTCTAAGGAATACGCAAAGTTAATTTTA
Source organism: Prostheceraeus crozeri (assembly GCA_907163375.1). Taxonomy (NCBI): domain Eukaryota; kingdom Metazoa; phylum Platyhelminthes; order Polycladida; family Euryleptidae; genus Prostheceraeus; species Prostheceraeus crozeri. Next base: position 17,979 of record CAJQUW010014563.1, on the reverse strand, counting down.
CTATTTGCAATCTGTTATAGGGCCGGTACGAAACTTAACAAAATTACAGTCAAAAATTGTCTCGAGTAAAATAAATATTATTATAATCTTTTTAATTTTCTAATATGCAAATACGGAGATGAAATTGTTAAGTTGTGGTAGACGCCTCATTGTCGTAATTATGTACTGAGAAAATAAATCCATTTAGGAAATTGATATGGAAGTTAGGGTATGTGTTAACAGAGCGTGCATAGTATTCGCGATTTCAGATTGTTCATATTTTAAACAACGCCCAATTTTAAATTATTGCATTTTTTTCGATCAAAACAACAGCCCACTCGATCGATGATTTTTTGTCTCTCCCCTCCTACAATAACAAACTCCCCTCCGACCACCACCCACAAACATTCGCAGCAGTGCGAGTCACTTACAATGCTAGGCATATTGTAGAAGTAACAGGTATGAAATGAGGTTATTCTTTGGTATTAATGTATGCCCTTCTGGGTTGGAAATTAAGCTGTTTTCCTTGTATCATTCAAATAATGCCTAGTGCAAGAGTAATCATGCACAGTTTCCATAGCGATATAAGCATAGATTTGGTTAAGACTTGTATTTGTTAATAATATCGATTGCGTTAAAAAAACTAATTTAAAGACTGGTTAAATTTCAGCGCCTCTGGAAATTTCAATAGTAATTTAACTTTTGCAATCTGTGTATACAACCGGGTACGAATACTTTCTGTCGGACAAATTTGTCGGAAAAAAATTTATATATAACTTTTAATTTTCTAAATATGCTCGCTATATACGGAGCATGAAATAGTTAATGATGTGTTTGTTATGCCAATGTGAAATGTACTGAGAAAAATTCCTTTGTTAAGGAGATAGAATTGATATGGGAAGTGGTGTTGCAGGAAGCGACAAGTTTTTCGATTTCAGAGTCCGCCATTTTAAATATTTTTGCCATAGTTCTTTCTCGAAAAAGAAGCCCTCGATCCGATGGATTAAATGTTAACCATTCAAAAATCGTTGTTCCTACGGGTTCAAATTACATTGTTGATGGTTTTGACCATGGTATTTATAGTTGAGTATAAAAATCATTTAGGGAAATTTCAAAAAAAGAAAACCGCCATTCATCCGTGGTACACCGTGTATGCAGAGATTTTGCGGAAATTTGGAAAGTGCATTCCATGAAGATTGAGCTCAAACATCAGGGACAAGTTGCACAGATATTTTTAGGTGTGTCTATGAGACTATGGGATGTAATTCTTTCGGACCGTGAATAATTGATCCAGAGTTTTTCTGAAGTTGGGTATATCAGGTAGCGCGACTTGAATGTTATTTGTACTGATATTCAAAGGACATTGACTCGCATCATGATCCTCGCGTCAAAACGTCAAATACAGGATATGTTTGTTCTCTAGCTGCTTGAATCAAGTTTGGGCATCGATTCGAGGTCGGAGCGGCGGTTGTTCATCAATTTTGTAATTAAACACGATATTATCCAATGAATTGGAGCGAGATTCATTGCGTGGATCTTGCCCCAAGGGTGACTGAGAAGAAGTATAATAGCAACTCATCATTATTGATTCTTTATTTTCGCCAGGAATATGTAGATTAAAATCTTACTTCACACACCATCAAGATTCTTTTAAATTGAGGTTACTTTGACTTGTAGGGCATCGATCTTATGGAGGAGGCATGTTCACGTGTCTGCTGCCCGACTTAAAAAGTTGTGCATGCCAAATATTTCTTCTAGGCCTGTGATTGGGAATCTCATGGTAGCTTGACATCCATTGCACTGGTGCAAGATATTCTTCGTATGGGCATAGATTCTTCAAATAACAGTGTGCAAGGTACTGATCGATAGTGAGGCATTTTGTTTGTTGTTTTTTCAAGGGTCCTGTTTTTGGGATAGTTTTACAACTCAGGTGGATCCCAAAAGCAATGAGCAAAAGAGAACCCATGGAAATTTGCTTAGATTACACACCCATTCTGTCCCAAAGAAGGAAGCGACGATTCTTTGATTAATAATTGATCCTGCTCTAAATACACACCCTCCCTGACCTTCATCTATGTTAATCCGGTTCACACACGCTAATTTTACATAGAATGTGAGAGCATGATCTTGCTATTGTGCAGCAAACTCTGCGCAGAAAATGGTTGAGTGATAAGTTGCCATCATAACAAGTCACGGAAAGCATTATCATGGCGGAACTTTTTCGCTTCACGAAGGCAAACGAATGCTAGAATGCTTGTTGTCCAAAAATATTGACAATTGACACAGAAATATTCGATTATTATGCATACTTTGTTTTGTCTAATGTCTTCCTTTTGCTGGATAACCTTTCAGTAAGGTCTCAACCACGTGGTCCATATCTGTGTTTCGGCAACAAGCTTCCTAGAGTGAGCACAGTATTTTCTCTTGAGAAGAACATCCAGAGTTTTCAAGACTGCTCTAATGTTCTCTCGCTCCTTTCGGCATTAGATTATTCCCGTCACTCCTACTGATTGTTTTTATCTTATTGGGAATTGCCGAGTTTTCTGCAAGATTTCGAATGTAAGAGGATTGGGATTCTAACAGCGAGCCGGCCTTCAGAAACTTTGTTGAATGACTGAACTTCAACGGTATTGTGGATGAATTATACAAAGTGTCCAACAAACGAAAAATCCCAGAATTTACAAGGAACAGCTTCTTGCAAGTGCTGTGCAAAATGATACAGTTAAAGCCGTCATTCGCACTTTTTTAGAATGATTTTGGATGGCTTTAGCTTTTTATCTATGTTGGTGAGTTAACTTGTTTCGCTGAGGAAATATTGCAACAATATGCCGTTTATCAATAAGTTTTGATATTTTTTCCTCATTGCCCGGGTTGTTGATTATTGGTTACGCATGTTTGAACGTCAAGACGCTTTAATCTTTGCAGCTGAATTTCTAGCAACATAAAGCATACAGGAATATTATTGAGAGATTCGCATAAGATATTGTAATTTTTCCTATAATATATTTTCAATTTTTCTAATATAGTCGCTAAAAAAAAAAATTTCGGTTCAAAATGAGTATGAAAAGGACCACTAAGTGATAAAAAGCCCTCGGTCATAGAATCTTTGGATATTCAACATAAGCATGGATTCCTAGGGTTCATTGATAAAACATAGAAATCCCCGTTGAGAAATCACTGTTGGGATAATATTTTTTTATGCAAAAAAATCAAGGAAACATGTGCGGCTATGCTCAAAAAATGCCTCCTTTCCCTCGACCTAGAATCTTGAAATCACTTGTACTAGGAGTTCCTATGCTACATAAAACATAGAAAATCCAGTTTGAGAAAACACATGGGATAATTTTTTTGCATACTTTGAAGTTTTTTCATTATTTTTATTTTTTGCTTTATTTGCAGAAAAAAGAATTGTGCGGGCTAGCTCAAAAAGGCCCTCAAATGCAGGATTTTGGAAATGCTTCCATTGCATAGTGTTTTACAATTGAAAAAAATACGGAATCCGTCTGAGAAAACACTTGAGTAATAATTTTTTTGTATTTCCCCACCTCTAGTACGTGGGTACACTCGTGACGCGCTAATTGATTTTGTAACATACGAGGACTCCGTATGCAATACAGAACCTCATGTCGTATGGCCTCAGTGGCGCGTTATGTCTAGAGCTTTAAGGTACACACATAGCACAAAAAAATATGTGTAATACTGACATACTTCTGTCAAATTACTTTTTATCAGTAATGCCAAGACGTGAATATTTCTTTCCGGATAAAGTGTGAAAACTTAAACGATTAGATGATTATTGTTGAATTTTTATGCTCCACGAATATGTCGTCGTCGCTACTGTGTCTAACAACTTCCGACAGGACGGTTCAGTTAGGTCTACTTTATGATAACCACAATCACATCAATTCATTCAAGCGAAAATATATTCGGTGCAATTTATGTTTGACTTATGTATCTCAACACATAGCTGTACTTTCTGCGATCATTAACTTTGAGTTGTCTTTACCTGGTCAATTTTGACTTATGTTTTTTTTCGTTTTATTTTTGACCACTATTATTTATGAATGTGGTGTATATTTCGGAAAATGATTAATATGCTTAATTGTCGAAAATTTCAAAATGCAAAATAATTATTTGATGTTGATTGAAGTGCTTATTGGATAAGAATAGTCATGAAATGATCTTAGACTTACCCTAGTGATACATTTTTCTATGGAAATCCTCATAAAATTTCCCGCAGTAGAATTAAGCGGATTGCATTTGTCTACCTACGTGGCATAAAGAAAGCGACTAATTTTCTAAACTGCGCATAAAAAGATCCAACAGACATCAATCGTCTACTGCCAAAAAGGCCCTACAGTACAAACTGATCAGTACAGGGGAACAAGCAAACAATTTTCACGATATGTTTTTTGCGATTAATTAAGGAATAAAATAAGATTGGGGACCCCAGATCGTAGAACCTCAAAGCATGTCCCGTAGTGGAAGAACATTAAATCATCCACCAGGATTCAAAACTATCGGAATTTGAGGTATTGTAATACAGTACCTAAAAATAAATAATAAAACTCACATTTATATTTGTCACATTTTCTCTCCAATCACTCCTTGAATAGGTTCAACTTGTATTCATTCCATACTTGTATTAAACTTCCGACGCTGTAAGCTGTGTGTGGAATCGAATATTTGAATTTACAATAGTAAAGTTATCACTTTAAAAAATGACTTACACACTCAGCACACATGTACAAATTCAATCACTTGTTTAATGGTAATTCAGCGAGAGTGAAAAGAAATTAGTAGTAGCTATAGATGGTTCAGAATGATGCGAATCAAAACGTATAGTATGAAGATGATGTTGAAAGGTTAGGAACTAAGGAGCTCAGGCATCAATGATGTTGTTTTGCTGGCAAATGTTCGCAGCTTAAAACATGACGAAGCTGGTCTCATCGTTTGTGATTTGCCTTTTATTTGAGGTTATGTGCAAGATTAGAAATCCAGCAAAGGTAAACACCACAGCAGCTTCTTAAGTGTCAGAGGTGGGCGAACCGATGCAGTAAAACATTCGCAACAGGGCAAGGTTCCATCCCCTTGATTGGTGTCTGGCGACACGGAGTAGCGCTGTTGGTTTTAACGCTTATTGAATTTTCTGATCTGTTCTGTGCATAACTTCAAAAGGCAAATAACAAAGGAGAGACCCGCTTGGTTTTAGTTACAATGCCAGGGAGAAGAGCAAAGATCGATAGTGAAAAGTATTATTTCCACACAAGAAAATTGTTATAGAATGCCTACTGTCGACTTAATCAGATGAAATTGCCGCGCTTGTGGAAAGTCGAAATTACGACGAATTCCTCTGAAGTGTCCAAAAGCACAAATGAACTTGTTGAGGCGTAGTTAAAGAGTTTTGGTAAAATCGACAAGTATAAGGACAGTAGAACTGACATGCATTGAACGCTTGCTGGGATGATTGAAAACATGCACGAGTGCGCACTGAGAGGGAATGAATTCTGTGTAACGCTGATGACGTCCTGGATGATAAGCCTACACAGAGTCCTGGTCACGTGCTCGCACCTTCTTTTGCTCCGTAGCGTAGCTGTTTTAAAGGGGGAGGGCTGCTATGGCAATAGCCCCCCCCCCCCAACCATCGTCTCCCCAGCCCTTAGAGATGAATATCAATTTTAAATTTTTCCTCTCGAAATCTATCATGTCTCTAGAAACCCTGAGAGCTTTTGCAAACATCATCGTTTCCGTTCGGTCTATCTGGTGACGCAATGTAACAAGTAACAAGACCATGAGCCTTTTGTTTGACCACAATCAAAGAAAGAAATTTGCGATTGACGAGCGAGATCCAATTTGATTAAATCATTGGAGTATGGTTCGACTAGTTGCCAAATATGTTGAAACAAAAATTTCGTGTTTGAAAATTAATCCAATTCAAACAGTTAGTTAAGCATCGACTACCTATGCACATCAGTATTAGATGTGTTTGATGTAGACGCTTTTACTTTCGGGCCGTACGTTGGTGAATCTTAATCCGACGTCGCCATGTCTTGCCATATGTTAAGGTTTCACTTTCTGAGAGTGTTCATTCGTATCTCGTGTACTCAATTACAGATACGCATTTTCTTTTTTTTTAATTATGTCTGACCCAGAGCCACCAGCCACAAAGAGTGAAGAAACTGGGTGATGCCAAACATTAGGATAGACAAAACGATCTTCATATTGGACGGTGAAGAAATAGTAAGACTATCATTTTTCTGAAATTACAGGGGTCACTCAATAGCATTAATTTTAGTAACTTAATTTAAAAATCTTTATGTTGCTAAAAAATGAGTCGGAACAATGTCATTGATGATGTACCCTGAAGTTTGTGTAGCGAGTTTCGCGTGTATTTTCCTCGACGTGAGCGGATATATTGAGATAAGTATGAAGACTGAGTTGACTCGTTGAAAAGATGATGTAAACTTTTGCGTAAAAAACAGTATCCTTAATGTATTGTAGTGTTTGTAGTGAAAAATTGATGTGTGTTTGTACTGAAGAGTATTATGTGATTTACAATATTTCAAAAACCAGGTATTTGTCGCTTGCTGATTTTCACATATATAAGAATAAAAGTATCATAAAGTTACACATTTGTACTGTACTACTGTCAAAATTGTCGAAACGCTCTCTGATCAAGTATCCGCTTGTAATTTGACAAATGAAAATTTTGTCTATCTTGTGGTGTGGTGTAATTATCAAAAAGCCAGTTATTCGAGTTCCTCTATACATCTCAGATCATTGATGTGTTAATGATGTTTTAAGTGTTTGTTGCTTGATATTCGATCATGTGTCGTGTGTGAGAAGGTGAGCGGCTTGAGCCAATGTTAGAAATGTGTAGTAAAGGAGTATGTTTGTAAGTGATGTAATGTGGCGCGAATTAGAACGCTCACTGTAGCATATTGCTGCTAAGAAGATAGGCCTATGCTCTTCGTGATGTAGCGCAGTATGAGAAGTGAGATGCTCTTTAGTAGTATTAGGCCTATATGATCAGCGTAGAAGTTTGTGATTGTTAAGCAGAGTCTGTTCTAGCTGAATGGTGAAAGATCGTTTTATGATTTGAGATTTCTGTGATGTCAGATGTGTGCTCAAGCACTCGTGCATCAAAGTACTCTGCTAAAAATTAGTAAAAAATTAGTAACAGTCCTTTATCCGAATTAAATCAAATCCGGTTCAATCATTATTTTTATTCAGATTCATTTTAATCTTTTAGCTATCCAGTCCTCTATAACAAATCGACTGCTACGACCTTTCACTCGCGTGGGCAGTGTCAGTGCCGTCTAGATGACTCGCAGAGCTCTGTCATTGATGTATACCAGGCAAAAGCTCCTTGAGGTAGCAAAACTCTGGATACTCAGAAGATATCAGGATCGAGAATGGCATCAGTTGACTCTGATGGTCTCGCGAAACTTCCATAATGGATCAGTGATATGTTAACTGAGTGTCATATTTGATAGAACTAATATAGTAGGCCTCCTAGAAATTAAAATAAATGTGTGATGATGCTCAAGAGACTGTTTCTTTTATGCTTAATGTGCGACTTTATGTTTTGCTGCTGACTTCACTCGATCGTGTCCAGGGTTCATGTAGTGTTGAGCGCCTCTCATAGGCAACACATCGTATTCAATCGAGTCGTTAGTCTAATAAAGAACATGCTTAAAACTGTTTTGATGTGTATAGGTCAAAATCATCCTTGGTGCAATGTGGTAGTTGTTCTCTGCGTGTTGACATTTAGTGTTCTATGAGTAAGAAGCTGATGTATGGCTGCCTCGTATGTTGCTTATTGGGCAGATGAGAGCTTTTAACCATGAATTCAAAACGAGTTATTTGTTGGACTGATCGCGGAGGAACTCGGGCAAGGCTGGGAGAGAGTAGTTCGACGTTATGAAGACCTGAGTCTCCAGATAGTGTCGGCGACTAGGGTTTGCGTACCAGCTAGTCCTCCAAGGTGGCCCTTGTGTAGTGATTCAGCTTTAAAATGACTGGTGAAGACCATCATCTCTTACAAGACCCGGCTGATGTAATTATATATTTGAGAGCGGAATACGCAGGTGTCTCACAATTTGTAAATAAACACATATAAAATCTTAAACAGTAGTGATGATCATATCCACTAAAGTACTATGACCAAAATAATTTATATGGCTAGTTCACTGTCTAAAACACTACGTAATACCATGTTTTTTGACCACGTTTTTTATCCATGGCTTTGGTACAATCAAGAGATGTAGCTATGAGAACAATCCTTTTTCATTACAGATACTCCTCTGAACTCCCCCTACGACGACCTGTACTGGAGAACGCCCTTTTTCAAGTCTGAACATATCAAAAATTTACAGGCGCTCCACAATGGGAAACCATGACAGACTTAATGATCTTGACGCATTAATGTTTATACATAAGAAAATGACCTGCTGCTTGAGTCCCCATGAAAGAGGTAACATTATCGACAAAAAGCCGTACAAACGCTTTTGTCTAGAAAAACTGCTTGTGAACTGACGTTTGCCATATATATTGAATATACCAACGACTTGTAAGTATGTCTTTTTTACTTACGTTACACATGTACTTAATAACGTGACCAAGGAACACGCAATTGTAGTGATTCCGAATCAGAATAATTATCGTTGTGATCCAACATAAATTTTATAGAAATAAACTTAATTTATATATGTTTGTCTACATACATGTCAGATGTATTTGAAATTGTATTTATAATAAAGCTGCTATTTTTAATAGAATACATGCCTTATACCAAATATCCAAAAATATGCCCCCCCCCTTACCAAATTCCAGGCTACGGCCCTGCTCTTTGTCGTGTGACCTCATGTGACCGAAGGTCGTTATGAGGGCATTCATTAGAGTGTCCAATTAACAGCTAATCGAATAGCGATCGACGAGTTTGTTCATTCCACAGTTAGGGAGAGACATGTGTGTAAGGAAAATTGTGACGGATTAACCGGCCATATACATTACGTCCTTTAACGTCATGATAGTCTTGCAAATAGGGGGAAGGCAAATCTGATCGCGCATTGTGACCTTGAATATTCCATGCTGAGGATACATTCACAAAATCTAGAAAGATCAGACTTTCAAATGGAGAAATTGAAAATAAATAGAATGAATGAATTGGAGAGATGGAGATAAGGAGAGCAGAGAGAGAGAGAGAGAGAGATGGAGAGAGAGAGAGAGAGGAAAAGAGGAAGCTTGTTCCCCTGTTGCTTCAGCACACTATGACCCCCACAATGTCCTTAGTAGAAAACACATTAAAAAAGCTATACTCGCCAAATCAAATATCTTGTAGGCGATTTTTGAAAGGCAGTAGAAAATCGTAAAATCTCTAGAAAAAAGATTACTTCGCGGGTTACATGTATTTAAAATCGAATTCAGTATTGAAAGTGTGACTCTTATGAATGTCATTATCTCACTACTTTAACAGAACAGTTAAGGTTTAACATTAGTTTGATCCTTTAATTGGAACAAAAGGCCTTAAATCAACATACTTTAGACGTAATTGATGTTTTTTCCTCTACAGATTGTGCTGGTATAGCTTTCGTATGTAAAGCAACATATCCCACATTTGAAATAACATGCGAAAAGCATACAAATATATACCTTAAAAAATATTTTGTAGATGCAATTCCTTCGTATGTGGTTGTATGGAGCGAATTTTACCAGGTTTAAGTAGAATAGTGATAGTAAGTTTACTGTTGATATTAATCGAATATACATGTTGATCGAAGTCATCTTGCTACGGAAATTCTCCAATGATTAATAGCAGAAAAGATTAATACTGCAAAACAACCGCAAAGGATCGGAGGGCCAGTGACAAAGAATCTCACAAAAATTATTTCAACGACTTACTTCATGAAACAAGTAAATGTTCGGCCAGCAATGACAGTCGTAGGCTCCTCTGTCATCGATTGCAGGTGGTTTGCTAAAATCTCGTTAACATTCTGAAAATTTCTTTTTGAGAAATGTCTGAACATGCGCATATAGAGGTTTTTAACACCATTGCGGGTCCCTTATCATTTATGATAATACTTACTCCCCGAATACCGACATCCTCTCCCGCTTTTGATAGTACATTCCTCGACTTCCGACTCCACAGTGGCAAGTCATATATTGCCTAGTTTTCATTGAAAAACTGGTGGACTCTACATCAACGATCATTATAGGCTTACCTAAACTTGTCTTTAGTGATCATATCCTGTATTCAAGTCATCAATCACTGTCTTCTGATGAAAATGTATCAAATGGTCGCTTTAAGAAAGATGGTGATGCATTGTGCGACTACGCTAGCCCTCCCATCTTGATGTTGGCTTCAACACGCTTTATCTTACTCAGTCTCTAACCACAGACAAGGAAAATCCCCGAATCCTTTCTGCAAAAAACATGAATACACGTTCGATTTCCAATACAATGACAGCTTTGGAGTGCACGAGCCCAATCACACATAAATCGATTAACGTGAAAGGGTGAAGAGGTAATGTTTCTCAATAAAAACAAACTATAGGTATTTACAATTTTGTCTGCCTGATGTGACCACAAAAGGTGTCGTTAATGAGATGATACCGATGTCTAGAAGAAGACGCCATGCCTCTCTACTAACGTATAAACACCAGAGCTTGAAGCGACCAATAATCGCAAATTTTCCCACTATCGCTATGGTTTATCATTCCCCACACCTTCATTGCAAAAGGCTTTGGCCATGGCGAGGGGCAAGTGTACAGCTAGCAAAAAACATTAAATGAAGCATTTTTTGTATTGATATAGTTCAGAGGCGTTGAATATTGATTGCGTTAGGGATATAGTCGATACCAATAACATTTCTCAGCACTTTTAAGGCACTTTGTCCAGACCTCAAAAGCATTCAGAGTCTTCCAAGGTCATTATAAGCCCGTTGCTCAATAAAACAACGATGCTAATACTATTCGGAAGAGAAATTCTAGATTCGTCAAAAATAACTGATAGAGCGGAAGGAAAGATGTGGATACAAGCTCTGTAGACTGTTTAGGAACAACAAATATTAGGTCTTTAGGGGACAGATGAAGGGAATTTTATCCTCAATAGGCGCAGGTACATAAGGCGGTAATCGCAAGAAAAATTTTTTTTTTGATGACATTTCAATGATTGTCTCAGCGTCATGCCCTCTTCCCACTTGTTATGTGACAATACTTTATCGTGATGCAGAGTTTTAGCAACACTGTTCTAAATAAAGGTACATTATCTATGATTGAATTTTTGTAGACAACTCAAAGAGGGCGACAGTCAGACAAAGTGTCTTAGAAACAATCAAGCCACGTCAACGCTTGGATAAATGTGGATTTCCCCCAAATATCGAAAGACTTAAGGTTACTTAAGTAAAGAAACAAAGGAAGCATTGCCTACTAACAAGAAGCCCCTCTAATAACTAAACCTAGCTCGAAGGGTGGTTACATAGGTGCATAGAACTACATGTTGGAAATCTTTCGGTGATCCACTAGAGTCAACTTGGTCCGCTAACAAACAGAGGCAACGAAAAAAAAAAGCAATATATGCGACACAGAAGCAAATAATTCGAGACAATCGTTACTAATTAATACTTTCATTTTTCCTCTTCATTGCGTTTGTACTTGCCATCTTGATTGATTTACAATTTTTGATAAAGAATTGAATCAAATGTCGCTTTAAATAGTTGGATGCATGGCGACGTACCACCCACCACCAATGTCCATTCATCTTAGATGTGGGCTTCAACACAGGACTTATTCTCGCAGTCTCTAATTCCTACACGAGATACATAAAAGCCCCCAACCGGCTGCCCAAAAAAACATACGAATGCTGGTTAACACTTTCGATTTCAATATGCGCTGTTGGAGGAGCCATCACTCTATTCATTATAAGCGTGAAAAATGTGAAGAGGATATAACGTTCTCAAACAAACTATAGTATTTCTATTTGTCTGCTGATTGACCTTTTGGTGTTATGTGTATCGAGTCTAGGAAGGCTTAATTGTCTTCTCTACTAAGTCACCGAGCTATAGGAACAATCTTTTTCACTATCTGGGGTTCATTCCTCAACTGAATTTTTTTCAACTTTGTATCTCATTCTTCGGTACTCTTTGCTTGACGAGGAGAAAGTTGACATCATGACATGTGAAAGCTATATGTACAGACAAATAAATTTGTGTTGTAATTAAGTTTCGGTATAGTTATTGGCCGATTCGGATCCTATGCGATTTGATAGATTCCGACTGCCTCATACCCTGGTTTTTAATGCAAAAAAAGTCATAAATTATGTTTGAGCGCTTAAAGATGGCCAAATTTATATAAATTAGCAATCTTTGTGTGTCAAGCTGTATATATTATTGTCTCATCACATTGTCTCACAACTTTGCCAGCCATCAGAAAAATACAAGAAGTATTCTTCGTTAATTCTGATAGAAACAATTATCTGCCGGTGTAGAAATGCAGCTCATGCATTCAGGTTTCCAAAGTCATCCCGTTGCTCAAAAAACTACATCAATACTATGAGTGAAATTTTTTTATGTCGCGATATATCTATGAGGGCAGCAAGAAAAGATTTTATATAGGCTGTGACTGTTGGGAACTCTTGATCCTTTAGGGGACAAAGAATGCTGAATTTACAGCCCAATAACGTCTAGTTTGATGACATTTCCATGATTGTCTCACGTCATGCCTCCCCGTTGTTATTATACTTTATATGATGCGAATTTAAACTGTTTTAACTAGCAATTTTTGCCCGGTATATGAACATACAAGCATGCTCTCGGCTCCTAAATTCATTATCCTAGAATTTGTCGAACGGTCCCAATAAGAAAAAAAACGGTTGTTTGAATTTCTACGCCTGTATATGAGAAAATGTACAATGTGCCCCACATGAACAGGGAGCAATCAAACTGGTTTACTTGACAATAGCATTAGAAATGTTGGTTACAGAAAATTCACGAATGATTACAGGGAAATGCCATAATCGTACTCTACCTTCAGCTCTCTCTCTACTCTCCCCAACTTTCTACCGATCTCTCTCTTTCCTCTTCCCGTCTTCTTCTTCTTTCCATCTTCTCTCTCTTCTCTTTTCTCTCTCCGATAATCTCTCTCTCTCTCTAGCATGCATTATGTAATTCCACGAGCGGCACATGCTCCTCGATTCAGCTTGATATTACAGCACAGTGCGGCAGATTTCCTATCGCAGCAAATGAAGTTTTGGTGATACACAAACCAGCACTACTATGTGGTGATAATTAATCTTACCCAATAAATAAATTAAACAATACAGATCCATATGATTTACCTATATCCAACACTAATGATAAAAAGAACCCACATCTTCACGCACCCCTATCGTGTGATATCTCCCACCACGAGTAAATTGGTGATAACCTACAAACCACCTTGCATATATCCCTAATCACAATACACCAACATCTATATGATCAAACTACCCAATCAGGAAGACTATAGTATTCCTTTGTAACTCCAAACATAAACCTTTTATCAGTTAGCGAATTGTCGCAAAACCACTACGGCATCGTCTTCGGATTCCTATCGGCGTTTGTATTGTTGTCTGTGTTTCGGCTCCAAAAGATATCTTGCACCTATCTTTCGTCTGAAGCCCACACTCTTTATTTCCACTCTTTTCTGTAGACTGCCATGATTTGAACAGAGCACCCATGCATCAATGCCCGAACAATCAACTGAAATACCACGTTTTTATCACTAACATCCAACCCGATAATATGTCTACTTTTGATCGAGCCTCAAAACTCACCGTATAATCTCTTGGTATTTCTGATTCAGTGACAGCTGAGAACACTTGTGTTCCTTCGTGTCACGATTTCCGCAGCTGTAGACATTTGTTAGATTCTCTAATCCCCGTTAACTAGTCTAACCCATTGTGTACTGTGTTATCTTGTCACCACGGCACAAATACGTTGGTGTTTCTCGTCCTTTCTTTAATCAATGGAGCCACGGGGTTCCTATTTCATACAGTTGCAAACAGATTCTCAATCCTGTTTTGCCATTTTTGTCCCTGTAGCCATCGCCTTCCTTCGCAGAAGAAATCCGGACCAAGTTGCAGGTCACTGGAAGTATCAATCTGCGTAGATTCTTGTATGGGCACGCGGAAGGAAGAAGTGTAAAAAATACTTTGGCATCAATTGTAATCCATTCATTGGATGTCGCCTCTGGTGATATGGTCTCAAACTGTATATTATCCCAGCGATGCAAGACACCCAATATCTTATAGCCTAAACTTCAACCGCTTCCGCTTGAGTACTCTTACATTCTGTTTTCCGAAGTGTGGCACCCATACTTTCATCCACATAACAAAACTTTCTTGAAGCAAAATCTTGCTAAAATCAGGTAAGGCGCTCATTCAAGCATTGCGAAGTATGGGCTAAGCTTTTAGCATATTTTTGTCATCGTGATCCGAAGCATGCATTTCAAATTGAATGAAAATACTTCTTTATGTTGTCGAAGGTATTGCTTGACATAGGCTTCACAACAAATGCAATTTACTTTCACTTGTATTCTTCTGCCAAAAAAGCCGGCCATAGTGGAATGCTGACATAGCCTGGAGTAACACCATAGAATCGCATATGAAAGATGCGATGGCCCTAACATAATTTAGCAAAATATCTCAATCGCCTTTTACAGCGAGGCGAGAATTCATAGTCAAGTCATCAGTATCGACAAGAATCCTCATGCAAAAAACTAATCAAAGTATTTCATAGATCATCACCTGATAATAACATGTTCTCTTTGATTCAACGGAAACAGAAATCATTCAAGAGTTGCTTACGCGTTCGGACTCACCCAACTTCCCTTTCACATATGTCTCCTTTTCGGGGGAGGTCCAAACCGGTGCATCCGTAAACAACCTCAAAACAAACTACGATATAAAAAAATTAACAACACGGGCGTAGGCGGGGAAAGAGGGGGGGGGCAGGGGCGTTGTGCGGAGGGGTGTTGGTGGAGGAGGGGTGGGAAGGGAGTGGAGGGGAGGAGGGGGCTGGGTCCATCAGTCCTCATCACAGCAATTATCGGTAAAAACACTAGTTCCTGACCTTTACCAATGATATGTATCCACCTCCAAATTGCGTCCGCTCAGTTAGTTTCCAGTTATACATCCGATCCACATCTCATCACCGCTGGAAAGTATAGAGCTACCCGATGCCATGCCGTGAATGTCTTCGTCATGTTCGCACTAATGACACAATTTCGGTCAACGTGTTACCTAGAGAACAAGACAGGACATAATCATCTGACATGTGGTCTGCATACTGCAGTCATATATGCCTGCATACATTAACATATCCGCGATTCGTAAAACTCAGCGGCTACTAATACCCCTCTTTACCTCACGCATTACTAATTTCAATCACTGAATCAATGTTCCAACCATCGTACATCATTCGACGATTTTATGCATCGTAAATTTCATATCTCAAAGCTACTAGAAAAGGTCAATAAGTACGCCACTGCATAAGAATCAAATTCTTCATCAAGGGGCGGATATTAATAAAGATTGCATAGTGGCAGGGTTTTAAAAGAAGTAAAAATAATAAATAAGAAATTTAATTTAAAACTATTGGTCTGGCCTCTTAGGCTGAACCTCCCAGGTCAAATGCGATTCACCGGTATTTTTTTCACTTACCATTGTTGTTCCTTCTATTCTTTGTGTTTTTTATATGATAAGAATTGTTATCATTCTGTGTACTCAACACGTGCCTTTAAGCAGTGCTCCCAATCAATAAGCTATTTGAGATAGATCAAAAAACCCATGGTGGTATCACTTGCCACGGGTCCCCTGCGTAACAGAAAATATATCAGTTGCTTTTTTTTAAAATGGTATTCGAAAAGACAATTATTACAAAGTACACGAATAGCCCATTGCAATCGCATATAGATTATCAGTTAGTTACATTCTACGTAATATATAGAATGTCACAATACTCACGTTTTTCGACGAACCATCTTGAAAAATACAAAGAGTCAAATATTCAAATGTCGCGCCAATCAAATTGATATTTATAATTAACTGTAGAAACACATACATGCACATTATGATGAAAGTTCCTTACATCGACAATATACAGCGTCAATATGTTCCCATGATGATTTATAATTGACCTAGACAAGTTTTTTTATTTGTTCCCACTACGGGCACAGTGGGAAAAATGGGTTAATAATGTACATGATCTATAATTGAATTTTGTAGACAACAAGTGGGCAGTGGACAAGCGCTTGGAAACAATCAGCACGTCAATTGGAGTAATGTGATTCCCCAAATATCGAAAGAATTTGGTTACTTAAGTAAAGAACAAAGGAAGCTACTAACAGCACTCGTATACAAACTGCTCGAAGGTGGGTATAGCGCATGACTATTGGAAGCTTTCTGTGATCCACTAGAGTCACTTGCCTCTACAGGAGGCAACGAATTTGCGACACAAACAAATAATTCGACAATCGTAATATTCTTTCTTCAGGTGCGTTTGTACGTGCATCTTTATTGATGACAAGTTATTGATACCACTTGCAATCAGATTACAGAAAGCACTTGACGTTAAAAAGTTACTGACACTCGATGAAAATTGCTACTTACACGTCATCGGTCTAGTATGAGTCAGAAAATGACTGGAGACTTGCAGAAGCATCAATGTAGTCAACGCTTCTTCCTAATGCCCTCCAGTGAATGGACGAACATAAGTAGTAAACAATTGCAGTCGATGGGTCGAAAAAACAAAGACACTTCAATAATCGCCACCAGTCAGTGTCCAGACATTAATAATTCAATGGATAATGATAAAAGAAAACACATTGATCTTTCATTAAGTCGGCAAGAGCAAATATCCAAGAAAACAGGCTGCTGCGTTCCGATCACAGTACTTATTGTCGTGTGAATGTCAGTAAAAATTGCGCCGCGTTCAACTTCACTGGCACTTTTTAGAAAATGTGAGGCCCTGTTTACATCTTTAATATTTTCACTAACACTTGACAGCAGTAACTTTGAAAATGTCACTAATCAGAAGAGAGTGTCACTAGCATTTACACGTTTGAGTAAGGTGGCAGCAGAAAAGCGTCGCGTGTGCATGTACCTGTGGCATGTACAGTGGATTACAAACAGTCGCATGTGTAAATCTTTAGTTTTTGATTGTTTATTCAGACTCAAACTTGGCTCCCCGGATAGAAGCAGATGTTGTTGTTACAGATAAATAAGCAGACTGTCCTGATGACAAAATGATATTCACAGAATTTATTATAAGAGAAGCATTTACTTAGATCGGTGTCTGACCGAGCAGTTGAGATTACTATTAACAAACAGTTATTTTCCATTCTAGTCCCATTAAACTAACTGCGCAGAGCGAAACGTCAGTTTTCAATAGATAAATCTGTTAGCTGAAACAACTACTCAACAGCAGGACTGTTGTTGAATTGACATTGAGCCGATTCATAGCAGATGATCTAGCGAGATGAAATGGCTAGCCAGCAACTTAAACAATCAGTAATAACGACCTAAATGCATTATATGCGTAAGTGATATGGGTGCCGTCTACACTGTTATTCCCAAAGTCCCAAATGAGTGCTAAAAAGATCACTGAACCTGAATAGAAGGCATTTGTCTATAACAACTTAGTTGCGCTTCTAGCAAAATGTTTCATGACCACATTGCTTATTCAATATTTCATTTGCAGCTCCAGTGGATCATGCAGTAAGCTGCAGCGAGATCATTTTCGATAGAATACGTCGCATTGCAGAAATTCTACAGGACTTGGACGAGCTCATTTCAAGTAAGTTATCACTGAAGTGTGATAAGCGAAGAGAAGAGTTATGCTTTATCTTTTGCAGTTCCTCTTTTACTGCGTTGCATCACAGAGATTTTGAAAAATATTTTGAATAATTCTACTTCATGAGCTTTTCTGAGTAGTTGTTTGAATTCTCCGAAATCTTTATACAC
>CAJQUW010014562.1:0-19169 GCA_907163375.1 Prostheceraeus crozeri | reverse complement strand
ATTTCTCCCTTCATAAAATGAGACGCGTTGGGACGCTTCTACGAAGGCGCGATGGCTTCCGTCGAGGAGCAGGAGTTGTCGGAGAAGCTATAAAGAAGCAGATCTTGAGGACGAACTCGCAGAATCTGAGGCATACTCGAAGAATCAGCTGGTTGAGTCCACACTCGGAGAAACTGGAGACACTGGAGACACACGGAGAAATCAGTAGCCGGAGCCCGAGCCCGTGTTCTGTGTAGTGTCCTGTGTTCTGCGTGTGGTCGAGTGCTATGTGTGGATGAAGTGATCTATTTATTTGTATAAAAAGTCAATAGAGGATATAATGTGTAACTGATCTACATGCCTTCTATGTACCGTACCATCAGATTCTGTCCAACACATAATACATTCGTTCACCTATCTGCTTAAGTAGTAAAACCTTCACTAGGTGTGTTATCTGTGTTACCACGAAAAAAAAATATAACTTCAGTAGTGGTCCAGATTAACAAGATGTTTCGTAAGGTTCTACCTTTATCATAAACATAG
This sequence comes from Prostheceraeus crozeri, assembly GCA_907163375.1. Classification (NCBI taxonomy): domain Eukaryota; kingdom Metazoa; phylum Platyhelminthes; order Polycladida; family Euryleptidae; genus Prostheceraeus; species Prostheceraeus crozeri. The sequence continues at coordinate 18,647 of CAJQUW010014562.1, read as the reverse complement.
AGGATCTCTTTCCTGTAGTTGCGTGTTACTAGCGTTTCTGTATCACTGTATTAGAAAAGCGTCTATGCAAGATAATCAGTCGGGGGTAAGTGGCAGGTTCGGCAACTCGGATTGCCGTTTTCAAACTGCGAACAAAATTTTCGGCGAGGCCGTTGCTTTGGGGGTGTCTTGGAGCCGTTTAAAAAAATTAGGGGTTGGCAGCCAACTGACTTCAACCAAGTCTGTAATTCTGTAGCGGCGAAAGGAGTTTCCGTTATCGGTGACTAAAGACTTGCGGGGACACCATCTCTACTGAAAACTTCGCTGGGAGTGCTTCCTTAGTGAAAGCAGCCGTTTGCGTGTGATGTTAAGTAAACTTTCTGGGAACTTAGAGTAGGCGTCTTCATAGTATTAGTGCGTAGTATACGACCGAGGAGAATGGACCGCAATAGTCTGCATGAACCTCTGCATCGGCGAAAAAGGAACGGGCCATGGTTTCCACTGAGGATGTGTCTTCGGTTGGGTTTCTACACTTGTTACATGCCACAAGGCAAGTCGCAATGTCGTTGTTAATGTGTAGGCCAATAGCATAAAAGGCGATGTAAAGATTTCATCTTATCCCTCCCTAAGTGTCCTGTGTGCAAGATTGTTCAAGCATAACTTGGCGACAAGTTGGAGGAATTAAAGAATGAGCTCTTTGTAAAGAATGACGCGTCGTCAGCTTGTAGAGTTAGACTCTCTCGATTAGCGTTAGAGCTGTGGGAATCTCCGTTTAGCGGACGTTGGAGGAAGAAACCTCGGCGTTATTTATACCAGCAATGACCGGTCCGTTTAAAACGACTTAGTTTCTTGAATTAACTGATTACGTCTAATTGGAATTGGATTTGTGACGTAAAAGTCGCTGGTGGTCAGTAGGTGGTAGGCTCATGATGCGCGTGTCTTGATAATAGTCACGCCTGCGGAATTCTGGTACCTGGTCGTTACTCAACGTCGTAGTCATACGATGTCAACTCGATGGCCCACCTCTGAAGCATTGACGAGCTTGTTTTACCCACTGAAGCGTCGGGCTTAAAAATATGCTGAAGTGCCTTGTGGTCGGTTATAATCTTGAACTTCAAACCGATGAGATACTTGTGTCAACGTCGAATCGCCGAGATTATTGCAAGCGCTTCTCTCTTGGGTTTGCGTCGTAGTTTTGTTACTGATCGACTAAGTCGACGAGAGATGCAATTAAATGGGAGGGAAACCATCTTGTTCCAGAAAAATGCGCCTAGAGCGTATTCGGATGCGTCTACGAATGAGTTCAGTTTAGTATTTACCAAACTTCGAAAAACTCTTCAGTGCATTGGCTTGCAGTATGGCATCAATCAAACGGAAGTATGCACGTGTTTACTTCTGGGGACCAAACAAAGTCTTCTAAGGCGACCAAGTCAAAAAGATGGTCGAGCTAGTTCGGCAAATAGAGGCACAACACTTGCTGTAATACTGTGCGAACCGAGAGAAAAAACTTTGAAGTTGTTTGGGTTAGATGTTGGAACTTCGGCCTTTCGTATACTGCTTCGATGCGTTGTAAATCTGGTAGGATACCCGAACCCTGACCAATGAGATACCGAGGTATTTGCAGTTGTGTAACACACAAAGATGGACTTGGATGCATTTATCTTGACGTTAGCAGCTATAAGTGCGTCTAGGAGCTTCAGGTTAAACGGTCGTTGTGTTGTTGTTCGTTATCGGACTGGTGAACGATGATGTCATCCTGGTAACATTTAAACGCCTTGCAAAACCTCTCGTGGATGTCATCAATGACGATTGAAAGATGCCTAGATGAGAATGGATAGACCAAAGGGTAGATAGTTATATCTTGTACAGACCCAGATCGTATGTATTGTCGTCAATACTCTTTTGATCGTTCGGACAATGGAATTTGCAAAAAAGGCGTTCTTCAAGTCAATTTTGGAGAAGAATTTACTGGCCTGGATGCCGGAATCATTTGTCTTCAACATCTAACGTCGTAGTTGCCATCTGCTGAATGTGGGTTAACGGTGACGCGGTAGTCGCCGCAAATACGTGGGGGTTAACGTTGCTCTTTAGTGGCCGGTTGACATTTGGGCGTAGCCCAAGTACTGCTTTTGGACAGGTGACAAAATTCCCTCGGACACCAAATCTTTTAGACTTGCTCGATGTGCGGGTCGTAAACCAAACAAAATGGCATAGGCCTGGCTTTGAAAAAATTTGGTGTTGACGATGCCTCAATGTCTACCGGAGGAATTTTCATTCCACCTTCGTTCAGACTGCAGCGATGAATACGCAAGGCTAGTAACGGTGGCATAGTAATCGATGCGGTGGTCGATGTTGTAACTGGTGCTACGTCGATCGTAGTTGTATTGTATACATTGATTGGTACCTTCAAAGCTCTTAATGCGTCAAGACCCAAAATCGATGGACCGTAGGAAGTCACGATGAGAGTTACTGGAATCGGTTGACTATTGTTAGCGTCGGTAACTTGCGCGTGCACCTCTCCACATACTGCTAAGTCATGTCCGGAGACACCTCGTATGCTAGCAGTGGAATGTCTGATCTGGTCGCTTAGGCGAAGCCGTTGTACCGCAGAGCTCGGCAAAAAACTGACAGGACTGCCGATGTCGACGATAAACTTATGCGTTCTGCCTGGAGTCAACTGGATGTCGTGATACAGATGCTCGCCGTCGATGGTAAGAGCCAAGAAGTGTTTGCGATCATCCCACTCGTAAGTCGACCCAGTCTCAGGTTGTACAGTAACTGTGTTAGCTTGACACGTACGCTGTTCTGTAGGTTGGCTACGGCAAACTTTGGCAATGTGGCCTGTGCGTTGGCATTTGTAGCACTTAGCTGACCTGAACTTGCACGTTTTCTCTCATGCTGCCCTCCACAGGAGTTGCATGCACCAGTCGACTGTTGCTGACGTATAGCTACTGGTTTCGACTGTGGCTTAGGTTGAAAAGTGTTAGCCGGAAGTGGCTTCTTTGTAAACACTGTAGACTTGGGTGCAGAGTAACGTCGTTGTGCGTTCCTGTTGTACAGCACCTCATGCCTTACTGCCTTGTTTACATTGTCCCACGTCTTTATCATCTGCCTGGCAACATCGAATGTCAGCTTACCGTGGGCTAGTAGCTTCTTTTGCAAGTCGTTATCGTTTATGCCTGCAACGATACGATCCCTTATTTGTGTTTTCAGCTCGACGCCGAAGTTGCATCTAGCAGCTTGCTTCTGTAGTCGTAGCAAAGTTGCGACACGACTCCTCTGGACGACGCATCAGGTTGTGGAACTGTGCGCGTTCGTTTGCCTCGAAGTGCGTTGGGCAAATGTGGCTCTCAAGTATTGCTTGTAGTTCTTTAACCGTCTTGGTATCAGGCTTAGCGGGAACGGTTAAGCCTTATAGTAGACTGTAAGCGCGTCTGCCGATAAGGGTCAGATAGTAGTCAACGTCGTTGGCCGTTGTAATCTTAGAGTTTATCTTGCAGTAGTGACTAAAACGTTCGTGCCATTCGACTACTTGTACAGGGTCGTCTATGTCCAGTATTAGCTTTAGTTTGGGCTCGAAGAGGCACTTTTCAGGGCCAGCAGGAACAGCAGATCGGCTAGTAGATGCAGCAGCACTTCTCGGGGCCAGTAGAATGGCTTGTAGATGCAGCAGCACTTCTCGGGGCCAGTAGAATGGCTTGTAGATGCAGCAGCACTTCTCGGGGCCAGTAGAATGGCTTGTAGATGCAGCAGTGCTTCTCGGGGCCAGTAGAATGGCTTGTGGATGCAGCAGTGGACACGAAGAAGTCCTTTAAAGCAATCGGAGAAGCCTTGTAGATCGCGACGCCAAATTGTTATAGAAAACCAGTTTGGATTCCGAAATGAGTGTGTGTTGTATTAAGGTAAAGACAATGTTTATATACAAATCAGAGGCAATCAATTATTCATTTGAACATAGGTCATCAATCGGCGACTTGCTGCAACATTTAATAACGCGGTCATCAATGAAACTAAAAGATGACGAAATATTCGATGACGTCATACAATGACAACGTCCCAGAAAGTTTCACCAAGGACAATAACGTCCGATATCATTGTCAGTTTGACGACACAATGCACCATCAACGACATGACGATTGCTGTCGCAGTTATTTAGCCCTAAAATTGTTCTGTTGTTTGAATATGCTTACGAGGAAGATTTTATAGGCCTATTCATTGTGGAACAAAATTCTAAAAATACCATCGTTCACAGCAGGATAATGAGGCCCATATGCAGACTACTAACATAGGTTCAAGTCTAGCCTTCAGAAATAGTGACTAAAGAATGCGATATGACTAAATTCGATTATATTATAGGCCTAGCCTACATCGTGCATACGTCATGTATGCCGCTATGGATCCTTACACCTGCATATACACTGACCGCGTGTGAATTCGCAGATTAAGCCATTATTGTGCATGCCCGTGTCCGCTGCCCGCAAGAAATCGAGATCCCCGAACCAGGCCCCCACCCCAGCAGTGATGCCAGACAGGAGATTTATCACTTCATCTCGCAATGTTTTGAAATGAATTTAAACCACTGGTTGAAGATAATTGAAGCTAGTGGAGGTGATGAAGCAGTGTAATCATTGATTTTGGAATTGTTCTCCTCGCGAGAAAGCTGAGGCGTCTGATGCTCCAAAAAGCTCTATACACACGATATAGTGAGATGCCATTTGAATTTGAAGCCTTTCATGCCTCATTTCGTTCAATAACTTATCAACGGACTTGCAGAGGCGTTTGCAATTTGTTTACAGAAAGGTTTAAAAACATGAAAGTGAGCTAAGAAATGCACATATTATACGATGAGACTCATTGAGGAAACTTTTTCCTGAACATGTGCAGTTTGGAATTGAAGCAACCCGCAACTTCTTCGTGTACCCATGGAGCAAAACTGACTGCTTGGGTATGTCTTTATAACAATGACACTATGTTGCATCGCCATATATGGAACAGTCACCTCTGCTTCCTATCTCGAAATATTGGAATTGCCTTTTGTTCCCTTCTCAAAATCGAAAAGATAGCACTCCACACCACTACACATTGGAGGAATCGAAGAGATAGTGTGCCACCACACATTGGAAGAATCGGAAAGATAGTGTGCCACCACACTTTGGAAGAATCGAAGTGATAGTGTGCCACCACACATGGGAAGAATCGGAAAGATAGTGTGACACCACACATTGGAGGAATCGGAAAGATAGTGTGACACCACACATTGGAAGAATCGAAGTGATAGTGTGCCACCACACGGGAAGAATCGGAAAGATAGTGTGCCACCACACATTGGAAGAATCGAAGAGATAGTGTGCCACCACACATAGGAAGAATCGAAGAGATAGTGTGCCACGACGCATTGGAAAATTATTAAATTACTTTTTTACACATGAATTTCAAGAAGTTTCAGAAGTCGTCATTTTGATCTTGACTGGCCAGAACTGTCACCAGACATGACCCCGATGAATTTTCAGTTTTGAGGCTTTTTTATGTGTCAATTATGAAAACTCAAGTTATCGAATTTGAATGTTTTGAAAGCAATTGGTAATATCCCTTGGATATCCATTATATTTTTAGAGATTGGAAAGAACCAAGTAAATTGTTAGAATTTACCAATAATTGCTAATTACTGCAATACATTTCTCCTACTATCCGTAGGTATTATCAGGCAGTTAGTGAATGATTTACAGAATAAAGTTTCAAATTCACATCAAGAGATATATAAAAAAGATATACAAAACTATGGTAAGAGAAGAGAAGATAAGGAGCTATGCTATGAAGGTCGTGAACACACCACCAACATCAACTCATCCGTATTCAAACACCTGCAAAAGTGTAGCATCTTTAGGACAAAAATAACAACAACAACTTTTCTCATTTGATAATGATTCAACCAACCTTTGTTTGAGAGAGCCTATTATAGTTTGTATCACAAAAAACGAGCGGAGAAAAAATTATTCTACTTGATTGCTCTTCTATGCTTGTGCTGCAAATACATGTAATGCTCTTTATATACATCTGTGATCTCCATTTCTTTATGCCTTTATCCTCTACTGTTACTTTCAGTCATTTACTTGAAATCAACGAATTTGAATAAATAATTTGAGTTCGATGCGTTTACTCTTCATTTATTCTGAGCTTATTATCGTCAGCCTATCAAATGGAGTGTACGCAAGGAAGATTGTATTTTTTGATTGAAAGTTTTCGTCGATGCAATATGATCGCCACACAAATTCATAACATCATTCAAGAGCCTTGGCATGATAATTGCTTGAGTGCTGTACGGATTCGCACTATTTACCAAGAATTTCGAGATGGCAGTCGAAACACCTTTGAGCGCAACCAGATAGTGGTGAGAAGAAAAGTCAAGCAAGAACTGAAAATGTCCAAGCCGTTCAACAACTAATCAATGAGGATAACTACATGACACTAAGATATATCGCAAGCGTCTTGCAAATATCTCATACTATGGTGGAGAGAATTTCAAACGAAGATCTTGGTAAAGAGTGGTGTCACACACGATGGATTCCTCACACTCTGTCAGAGTAAAATAAGGCTGTTGAGCGTTGGAAGATCTACTAGAATCATTTTTAACCATGTAAACAAATCTGAATTTGGTAACTGTTGATGAAAAGTTCTTCTATCTTCGAAAATTTAAACCTAGAAATACAATTAGCAGTTGGATTAGTGCAGGTGGTGACGATGAAAAAAGACTGACGGCTTTGAGATCCGCCAGAAGAAAAAACACCTTGTTATTATAGATGTTTCACAGAAAAGTTTTCATTATTTTGAAATACAACCGGTCAGTCGATCCATCAATGCATACAGATACATCCAGTTTCTTGGCAGTCGTGTAAATTTTTCAAAACGACAACCGGAAATAATTTTATACCTAGCAGAAAATATGCGGTTGCAACATGACAACGCGAGACCCCATACCGCCATTGCAACTACTCAACACATTTCAAAGAATAATATTCGACTCTTGAGACAACCACCATATTCACCAGATACCAATCTGTGTGATCGCTACCTGTTTCCGCGTCTCGAACCACTTCGTGACAGTTTTGATTCACATGACGATATCAAACAATTTCTTGACGCGCACCTGCCATACTTTACAGCGCATAGAATGAAGCAGGCACTCCAAAATTCCATGACTCACATGGAAAAAAATTATTGACCCATATCACAAATTCAAATTATTTATTCAAATTTATTAAGAAGATGAAAAAGAAGTAAAGGCATATATTTCTACATATGCATAGAAGCGCATACAAGAGAATAGATTTTTTCCGCTCGTTTTTTGTGATACAGACTATACATCAACAAGTTAAAACCAAACATCAATTCAAACACGATCTTGACAGTTATAGAGATTTCCTCTTTCATTGACTTCGTTATTCCACAGTAATCAGACTTTTAATTCACATCCTATTTCTTCCTATCAGGTCATTTACTACAAATGCTATTGGTACTCGTACTATGTAACCCTTTTCTACCTGCCTCATAGCTCCTTCTCTTCGCTTACCATAGTTTTGTATAATTTGTATATCTATTTTATATATCTCTTGATGTGAATTTCAAATTTTATTCTACAAATCATTCACTAACTGCCTGATGATACCTACGGATAGTAGGTGAAATATATTGCAGTAATTAGCAATTATTGATAAATTCTAACAATTTACTTGGCTCTTTTCAATCTCTAAAAATAGTTTTGAAGGCGAAAGTCGTTCATGTGTGTTCAACAATTAATCATGATATGTAGGTGTGGCTATCGATTCCTTGCTCGACAATCGGCGACTGTTAGAATTGAACAATGGCCAACATATAAGCTGTAGGAAAACTCCCAGTTCTATTTGTTTAAATTAACTTTAGTTAATGGTTGTATCAGTATCACTCTTTGGGTTTTCGTAAGCTTAAATCCAATTTTTTTGGGATAGCCGTGCATTTTATTCAGAACTTTAGTTTTAGAATCTGAAGTAGAGCCTATGCCGAATTTTTTAACATGCCAAATATTTCCGCGAGTCCCTCTCAGCCACTAGAATAACAGCACGTTCACTACAAAAATTGTAAGATGTTGATACATTGCTTATACTAAAGTAGCCAAATGATTCAGAAAACCCGCGCGTCATCAACAATTGCTTCAGTATTTCGAGTCCGGTAGGCAAAACAAGCTTCTTCAAGGAACGTGGCCGAAAATAATGTTCATGTGTTATGATCATGTTTCTGATAGGCAATGTATGCGAGAAAGTGGTTAAATATGGGTGAAATTTTCCAAAATGCTTGTGTTTGCCGACATTAGGTTTGCCAATCTGAATGTGTTTAGCTTCATAGACAGGGGATGACATGAAGTCATGTCCATGGAATTGATAGCAACGTAAAAACATACAGTTCTAAGTATCAAAATTGTCCACCCCCAATATCATTGAAATATAACATCCACTGATGGTGCTGCACATTTAAATATGACGTTCTCTGCATTTATACCAAGTGACAACTTTAGCATTGAAGCCCACTATCTCGCAATGCCAAGAGAAGATCGTTGATTACACCAATAGTCCAATAGTAACAGGCCTATCATGCAATTATTTAGTCAAAGTTTTTTACCGGATCATGTCCATCCCATTTTGATGTCAGATATCTCTTCACCTGTATGACGAGCACCTGTTTTACTTAAGGCAAACCGTGAATAAAGAATTCGATTTGATATTTTATATTATCAGCAAGTTCATACATAGTCTTAACGTATTAGATTATATTTTACAATACATATTACTGTAAATATTCGAGATCTACTTGTGGTTCTCCACAATCCGAATATATATCTTGTTTGAACCTGAACCAAACATCTTTAAGAAGAAGTTGCACAAGCTTTTGATGCCATTTCCTTGACAAGGGCGATCGCGGGTCGCAGTTCAAAAGGCAGAATTGCGGTGGACACCATCGATTGGTCTTTATCTCGTGAGTGCATAACTTACTTTCTCCTTTTGACGTCTTCTTTTACTCTTCTGTTGAGGGTTGGACGATGTGAGACTTCTCCATCGAGAGCGGTCCTGAGCATCACTCGCAGATATTCCCAGCTCCACCATGTCCTCATTAACAATTTGTAGCCATGTCTTCCTCGGTCTTCCACGAGGACGGGAACCTTCGACCATCACGTCGAGCACCTGTCAGATGTTTCGACGTCAGACAGGTGCATCAGGTTCATCTATGTTTCGACGCTTCATATGACCGAACCATATAAGCCTTCGCTCTCTAATTACTTCGTCTAACGGTGTGAGGCCACACCTGCTTGCCACGGTAGCGCTGTCGATCCTTGCTGTGAAATGCCACTCTTGCAACATACATGAGTATGTAACATACATGCCACTCATGCATAAAGAGACTTCAACTCACTGCTTGCCAAGTGGCACATGTCGGTTCGGAGCAACAAGTGTCGACATTTCCACTGTTCGCCACTGTTTGCGTCGCAACGGCCTAAGAACAAGCGGACCCTTCCAGTTGCTTGTTTTAGCAGTACAGCAACAGCGTGTTGAGCTTAAGTGAGCCCTAGTGCATGAATATCACCACATAGGTGCCATACACATTATTAGGAACGTCTCTACTATCGGTTCCATGTTTTTGGATCCTTTTTTAGTAACACGGATGTACTCCTGATAATAGAGAAGTTGAACTACAAAAGTTGTTCTCATTAAGTTTGAAACGGGTGAGTTTGACTATCATCATCTATATCCATGACCGATATGTATGATCAACATGTTCTCTTGGCAATTTGAGATAGATGGCTTTAAACACTCCAAGTCATAAACTGGTGTGAATGTAGGGAACATCATGTTTCGATGCATATATGTAGAGTGGTAACTCCGCATTTATTAAATCCCCAATGTGTATACACTTTCGATTTTATTAAATAAACTCATAGGAGATACAATCGGAATTGTTTCCAAATGTGAGATATGCACATTTATGCAGTTTTGAAGAAAATACAACGGAATTGACTGATCATGATTGCATCAAGCAAAAGGAAATTATATCATTTTGCAGATTGTCCGTGTCATGACAGCCTTGGATAGGTAATGTTTGTTAATTTGGCAACTCGATGACCTGCTATTGCTTTCATGCTGAAGCTCAAGAATATTTTCTTGAGAGTGATCAGGCAACCTGCCACTGACAGCAAAATCACATAATCAAAGACAATTATTTCAATTAACTTTGAAAGATGTAAATGGGTCCACATCACTATTCAGATTCAAGAAATGAAACATGAATTTAGTGAATCATAAAATCAGGCCGGTGAAAATTGAATCAAAAGCTTAAATTTCAGCCAAGAAAGCACGAATAATATCGCGATTTTTTCATGAAGACTTCCATTGTAATGCGAATCATGAAATTCCCTTGCAAATCAGTTTCATTTCCGCTTAGTTAGGATGCTTGTTAGCAAATATTCATTCCTTTTGATATTCAACTTGCTGCGTACTACTTATATAGAGGAGTCATCTCGGTAGTATTTAAATTTGGAAAATTTTAACTTTTTTTTTTAGAACTGCTCAAATAATTTTTTTTGGACCACGGGAACGTAATCTCCGCAAGAAACTAAATCTTTTCGTATAAAAATTTTCACTGTATACAGATACTTTTTTGAGTCGACACTCTACCTATATATCCCTACTCTATATTTCGATGTATGCAGCACCATGAGCAAACGTCATTTTTAAATGACATTGGGTTGGGCATTTTTGCTACCTGGGAGTGTATGTAAGTAGCTATCATAGTTGTGCGACTTTCATATCTTCTGCAGTGCATTGCTAAGAAATTTTTGATGTGCCTTATTGATGATCATAACTAGATAAATTAAAACGTTATACGCTAACCAATAGGTCAAATACATAGGGTTAATTAGTTTAAACTCTATCAAGTACTCTACCCTCTAAGCAATTTATATTATTGTTTAAACAGGGGGAAACTACTGCTACTGAAAATACGCTACGGAATACCAATTAATAATTCATGCATCGAGAAGTACAAAAAGAGAATTTAGCAAGCTTACTCAGCGAGTGAATTCTGTCCAACTGAGGTTGTCAGAATTGTCGCTTCAATTTATCCTAGTACTTAGCGGTATTAACTATCCTAACGCTCGTGCACCTGATTCTCCTTACCAATAGATAAAGGCGATCAGGTCTGTTATCCATCATACTCATACTGTATCAACATGTCAAAATCATTAGTGATGCCAGACGTAACCTATCAAATTAATCCCGAATGAAATGAAGTTGTGAAATGAAGACTTGATGAAAAGATAAGTGAGAAATTTAATCCTTAAGAGGACTGATCAAACGTTCCCTACAGGTGAATGGAATAGTGTCAAAATAACAGATTCTTATTCAGGAATAAAAGCAAAGAACTATAATCAAGATTGGAACTTAAATATTAACCTTGATTCCTGACCTGAGGTCATCAGCAGAGACTAGGGTAGGGCGATCGTGTTTCGGTTCCCTCACCTCTGAACACTCAAACCCAACCCTCCCCCTAGCGGGGACCCTGCACAAAGACCGCCTCAATCCACAGTTAATAATTTATAAACTGAAAGCTGCGACAATAAAAAATATATATATAAAAAAAATGCCATCAAATTAATCGTTATTAATCAGTTATTCAAATCAGAATAAACATTAAAAATAAATGATTGTCCAGCATTTGCTTAGCTGAATAATAACCGAATTTTAAGCTAACTTCCCAATGTTTTTGCAACTGTCTCTGAGCGGACTGCTTAAGTTCAAATCTAGAGTAGCCTCTTGCTACCAAAAGCTGAAATGTATTCCGAACTTTATTGATAAAATCTAATTCGTGTGTACAGATGCGACCATATCGCAAAACTTGGCTCGCAAAGACTTGAGCACCCATCTTATGCGGAATCGTATTATCCGGAAAAGTTAACAATGTCAAGTAACGGGGAAATTGAAGTCATCGACTTTGTGATACACGGAAGTTTTTAAGCCATCTTTAGAAATTTCTAATTTTACCATCCAAATACTCTGCACATTTGTCGTCATGCCCACTGCGACTAGCTTCCAGACTATCAGGATAAATCAATGGGATTCTCGAACCAAAGCTCGTGTAGTTGATAATGCAGATGTCATCTATATAACGAGATGTATTGGATAATAAACGAGCAAGTCCTGTTTTCTTGTCTTTAATTAGGTCAGTCATATATATTAATTCGCAATGCGAAAGGAAAAGGTCAGCCAAAAGAGGGCTGCAATTCCCTCCCATAGGTATTCCTTTAGTCTGACGAAACACGTGACCTGCAAAAGTGACGTACACTTCGTTAACTACAAATTCAATCGCTGCTTTAAACGATTTCTTATCATATACACTATAGCCTGCGTACTTAATACCGGACAAAAAAGTTTTGTCAAAACCGATGCACATATACTTTCTGTTTGAGTTATTGAAAATCAAATCAAAGCGTTGAGTGTGTAAAATTCCTCTGGATTGTAGAAAATTCACAGCACTTGCCTTGCCATTCATTGTAGCTGCAGTGTAGACAACAATCCCACTAAGTTCATGATCACACCACAGGTGTATTTTGCATTCTAATCGAGTATCCAAGGTACCATTCCCTCATCCCAGGGGTCAAGTAAGACTTTTCAGTGATGTTGTGCTATCACTCAGTGACAGATCAAGTCTATTCTAAATCCAATGTGACTAAGTTTGACAAATTTCGATGAATTTGGAAACGTTGGAAAATGTCGGGGGGGGGGGGAAGAAGTAGCCTACCAAAATTCTTTCTGCTTAGTCGGATCGCCAATTCGGATTATGAAAGCATGTCGTATCGTTTTCGTTCGGATTCATCTTCATCTCTTCGAATTCTAATTTTGTCATCGAGCCGTCGGATAGGATTCATCCCCAAATTCGATCCGATGCACACCGCTACAACACTTCCAGCGACCATTTTTCTGTGTATCCAAGTGGCTACCCTGACAGCCAATCAAGATGCAGCACTCTTAGCTACGCTTATCTGTCTGCCTACTGATTTACATATATTACTTTCGTACCCGACTTTTATGGCTTAGTTAATTGACAAATCATTTGTGCATTATGTCGGAGCGCGGTACAGTAATAAATCATTGAAGAAACACCTTATAGCAACACGCTGAAGATGAGAGGGCATCACTCGCCAAACCCTTCAGATTTTATTCACTGGTCGAAACTGTTTATCCTTCTACTGCTCTTCGTGACCTCATCAATTGTTGAACAGTCACCAGTGGTCGGATTCTGACGCGAATTTCACGTATTACGCGAATTTGACTGGAAATACGCGAAATTGAGGATTTTACGCGAACGAAATTATGCACTTAGATATATTATAATATATACCGCGAGCTAATGCTCTTGTCACTAGATAACTTGATATTGATATTCTAATTCTCATTCATAATATCAATCTTCGATAGAGTTTCTTTACATGGCGCCGTCAATTCTCTTGTTTAACGCCCGCTCCTTCGAATCAGAGACACCAAATATGATACTGATTTGATCCGCATAACTGAGACGTGGCTTGACTCAACAACAGATGACGGAGCCGTTTCTCTACCAGGCTATGTCATCATTCGACAGGATCGGGATTACTAATGGAGGTTGGGTTGCCCTTTATTGCAAGTCTAACTTGATAGTGTCAGTCATTAACAATCCTGTTCCTAACATCAAATCTACTGTTTTATCTTGCCATCTGCCTGATTTTGACGTAACTCTCTCTCTCGTTTATCATCCATACTGGGGCCAGACAGCCGCACACGCGTCCGCACTTGATCATCGGATGAACTATCATCAACTATATATCAACTATCTTTGATGATAACCTTGGTAATCACTGTGTCCTTATAGGCGATCTAAATGATCTCCGCCACTACATGTCTGACTTTTTGTTGTACAAGGATATGAATCAAATTGTAACCATTCCTACTAGAGGTTCCAATACTCTAGATATTGTCGCCTCTAACCACTCTGATGAATTTGAGTCTCCCTTTTCTATTTTATCCCCTAGGCAGGTCAGACCACAAGGGCATTTTTGTGAAATCTGCTTTACTCAGACCGATTGTTACTAAGGTAATAAAAGTTCGCTCTGCCTCTTCATCTTCGTTTTGCACGTTGCTGTGACTCGTTACTCTACACCGACTGGGATGCCATGTTAAGTAGTTTTGATGACTTAGACGAGTTGGTTGAATGTTTTCAGAACTTACTTCTTTTTTTGTAGACAACTCATTTTCAGAGAAAAAAGTCAGGATGTGCAGCTCTGACCCTCCGTGGCTTACCCCCAGCATTGAAAACTGTGTCCGATGCCAGAGATCGGGCTCTTACTCTAGGAAATCGACCGAAATTTGTCTGTCTTTGTGAGAATATTCCTTGTAGAAATCTTGAGAGCTAAAAGTAGGTATTATTCTCGTTTTGAATTCAAGATCTACCTCGACAAATGGAAAATTATCAATACGCAAATCAATAAGTCTGCTTCTGTTACCAATCTTGATTCCCGTAAGGTTCATGACCTCAATGATCAATTTCAGAGTTCGTTCTCTACGCCTGATATTCACTGTTTTACTGATAAGTGTGCTTCCTCTGATCCACCAATCATTGAGTTCGTCACCGAAACAGAGGTTGTTTCGATTATCAAGAAATGTAAGGCCAACTCCTCAGGCCCAGATGGGCTGCCTGGTTACTTTTTCAGAATCTTTGCCGACTTTTTGGCCGACCCTCTCCACCTTATCTACAACCGTTGTTTACTGTCTGCTATATTCCCACTCCCTTGGAAGCAGGCGAACATTCTCCCTCTTCCGAAAAAAGGTGCGTCTGACTTTCGGCCTATATCTCTGCTCCCTTTCCTAGGCAAGGTTTTAGAACGTCTAGTTAGAGATAAGGTCATTTTTCCTTCCCTAAAGACAGGAATCGATCGAAGACAATTTGGATTTGTTCGCAATAGTTTCGGGAGGCAGCACCAACTGCGCTCTTGTCTATAAGACTCTCCTCTTTACAGCACTTTACGGAAAGCCCTCGAAACTCGGTAGCTCTATTAGTAGTGGATCTACGTAAAGCCTTTGACACAGTCAGCCACAATCTGCTTCTGGAAACCCTAGCAAATAGATTTGAGTGTTCGCCGCATGCCATCCGCCTCGTTAAGAGCTTCCTTTTGAATCGTCAGCAAAGAGTTTGCACCAACAGCATAGTGACTCCCTGGAAAGATGTTCTCAGCGGAGTTCCTCAGGGGTCAGTCTTAGGACCCTTACTATTTATCTTAT
This sequence comes from Prostheceraeus crozeri, assembly GCA_907163375.1. Lineage (NCBI taxonomy): Eukaryota > Metazoa > Platyhelminthes > Polycladida > Euryleptidae > Prostheceraeus > Prostheceraeus crozeri. The sequence continues at coordinate 3,336 of CAJQUW010014562.1, read as the reverse complement.
TTATGGACGATCTTCCGGAACTGGAAGACACAAAAATTGTTATGTACGCTGACGATGTAAGTCTCATCCATATGTTCCAGGATTTTCTCCCTTGTAAATTTCAATCTGTTGTGCACCGTTTTTCGAATTGGATCTACAGAAAAAAGCTGTGTTAAATGTCAACAAGAGTAAAGTGTTATTTTTCTCTAGAAATTTATATCAATCACCAAAACCTAAAAATTTTCAGGACAATTTTGCCAATTTTCCCCCCTGTTGAAGAGGTGAATTATTTGAAAATACTTGGTGTGTATTTTTCAAGCGACTTCCGTTGGGATAGGCAATTTTCCCATCTGTATCGGAAATGCTGTCTTGCTTTATCTCACGTACAAAAAGTTGAAATGTAACGGCACACAGCAGTGATGTTATCTTGCAAGCTTTTTTGGACTGGTTTTTTGTCATATGGCGCAATGTTGGCCAGTGATGTGCGACATGGTGCATCAAGACTTCAGGAAGTTAGATCATATACAAAATGGCTTGTCGTTGGGCCAACAAAGTGAGAAATCCGACCCTCTTAAAAGCAAGACTGTTGGACAAGTCTTGTATATATGAATCTTGTTAAGAGGATTTGTTACAACATAGGATTGTCATCCATTGTCACAATTTTTTAGTGTCCGCAACTCGGTACGCGATTATTGTTACCTTTACCGATAAAATCTGCCCTCTTCAACAAATCCTTTGTTAAGTATTCTGTTTTTTCCTAACGGAAGCTGTGATCAAATGTATCCTCGTATTCATGCCGCTTTTGTATGAGAAATAAAGATCATTCTATTTTATTCTCTTCTATTCTATAGTTTTCAAAAGAATATCATACATTCGATACGTTTAAAGAATAATCTCGAGTGGTTATTGGACTTACAGTGAAATTTAGGAGTTAAGACGTTAAAAAGCCTTATTCAAATATTCGGAAAGAATGAAGCAAAGCGTATATGCTTAATGTAGACCAATACAGATGAATGTATCCATCGGATGAACTCTGAAGCTGATACTTGTGTGTTTTAGAAATTAATGGTAAACTTATACAATAATGACAAGATAATCCCATTATTATTGAATAAACCCTCAGTATCGGAGGAACTTAGCCTACCGTTTCATAGGCGATGTTTTAGAAATTTTTGAAATTAAAATAATATTGGAGGTCTAAATTGCAAATCATTCAAGATGATACTTACCTAAAATTTTTATAACTTTTTGAATGTTAATACATTATTTTGACGAACTGATCGAATCAGCTGATGAATATACTCGTATATGTAGATCTAGATAAATTAATAGAAAATCGCATATCTCAATTGATCATTGAATATTATCGCCATAAACAGGAAATATGAATTACCTTTCAATAATCTATCTTCACATTTTGATCACCTGATATTCGACAACCATTACAATTCTTGATATCACTCACTTCCTTTCTCTAGATACCTACACGGCAAGCGAGCAAATTGCTGCAGTTGTAACATCGACTTCGAAGGTACAGGACGCCGAAGTCCCGTCCCCAACCAGGCAATCGCCCATCAAGATCCATGAAAGCCTCTTTTTCATGGGAAAATTACAAAAAGATTGGCTACTATTTGCCTTTCAGGAAACGAGCTACTGAGTGCTTCACGATTTTTAAGTTCCTCTGTACCAAACAGAAGTTGACCATTATGAGAATGGTGTTTTTAAATTCGGTTCCAAAGCCATCCCTAACATTTTAGGAGATAGCGACCAATCGACAATTGGCAAGTCGAGATTAGGGCTTCATCAAAGTCTGGGTAAAAAACGCCTATGAAAACGATGTAGGAGAATTTTGGTCGAAAGTCGACCAAGGTGGGAAAGACACCCCACCCTCTGCGTAAAAGTTTCGCCCACAAAGCGATTTATATTTTACCCATAGAAACGCGGAGGTCGAAACGTATTTTTTCGGGTCTATCCGATGTTAATAAATAACAAACGTCGATCGCTGGCGGGTTCTGAAACCTTAAAGGCGTTGTCGTCAGTAAATCTGTTCTTCAACAGCAAAAAATTTGAAACAGCTCTTACATTGAAAAATAGATCGGTCAACTCAGAGATTCATACACCGGCATCGCACACGAAATATGAAAGCATGGAATTGCAGGAGGCAACGAAAAGAACGGGAAGAAAAAGAGAAAATACAAATTAGAAGGACGTCTACGAAAAGAATTGAACGAGGAGGAATATGAACAGAAAACGAAAGTATTCGGAAAGCACGCGGACTGACATGGAAGACATCGGCAACTTGCTCCTTAAGAAAAAGGAAGTGAGCAACGGCGGACTAACATCTCTTGCAGAGGAATGCACTGCAGCAGGCCAGAAAAAGCCGAGAAAGACCTGATGGATCTTCGACAAGAAAAGAATTTGCATTCAGAAGATGAAAAAAGAAGCCGCGCCGGCAGATAGAGCACTCGAATGTGATTCTAAAAAAGGACATGCTACACCAATTCTCAGATTCTATTCTATGCCGAGTTACATAGGCATATAAAGCAAACTTCTGTGTGATGTTACTATTTGTAATAAAGTTATAAAGTAGATGGCGTCATAAGTTGATAAGTCGTAAGTTTTATTACCTGGATCGCCATGCATGGTTAAACAATAAAAATACTAATTATGGAAGAATCCTATGATCACAATCAAGTATGGTCGTGGAAAAAAACTGTTTAATATTCTTTCATTATCTTATATGTTCTTATTATATGGTTTTTTGTTATGCTATTTTTATTTTATCAAGTTAAAGTTGGGTGTTTCTATTTTCCCTGATAAAATTCCTTTTCCATAAGATATGAACAGAACACGCCATAACAAATGACTCGTGAAATATTGCGAATACAAAATTAAGCTAATTACATCAACCAGTTAAAACGCTATCAGTAATTTTTACAGATTACGTAACTTCATATCAAATCCTGTATTGTCACTGTCACTTGGTCCCCATTTATACATGTAATTATTATTCAAAAGTAATCGCCATGAGACTAAACCCATGAAGTTTGTTTACAACGATAAAAAAGACTGCAACATACAAATTAGCTAAGTGAGATTACAAAATTTATATAAAATTTGTTCTTGTGTGGGTTGAGATGTATTGACAAAGATGGACAAAATCACTGCAATGCCTATCTGCGTCCTCCATAAGGATGTATGTCATATGATTAGAAGTCGAAATTCTCTCTTATCATCTATTTTTGTTCGCTGTAACGTGGGACCTGTGTTCCTGTAAACTTATAGTACGTAAAACTTTTTTGTGTTACCAACACTGAAATATAAGTACTTGCTCGTAGGGTACATAAAACAAAAGTA
>CAJQUW010014560.1:0-57925 GCA_907163375.1 Prostheceraeus crozeri | reverse complement strand
GAGTAGTAAGTAAAACTCCACTTCTGGATAGCGCAAGATGGCCGCCGTCGCTGACGTCCCCCCCCCTCCTGTCAGTCGAGTCAGTCGTGGTGTGCCGTCGTGTTGCTTCGAGTCTGACGTCCCCCCCTCCCGTCAGTCGAGTCGGTCGTGGTGTGCCGCCGTGTTGTTTCGTGTCTGACGTCCCCCCCTCTGGCCGGCCGTCGTAGCGCGAGGTGGTGTGTGATGTGCTCTCCAGGTTGGCGTGGTGTGCCGGCCAGGTTGGGAGGGTGGACTGTCGTAGCTCACCTGAAAAAATCCTAAGTGTCAGAGTGGCTTTGTATGGGCAAAATTTTGAAAATTTTCCAAAGTGTGTCATTTCGACCTGCGATCTTTACCAAAACATTTTTCATCACATTTCACTGATCCCCCCCCCACCCGGACAGCGATCTTCTAACTTTGGTTCTAGTGGACGGATTTTGTCTTACAGCTACTCGTTTGAAAGAGGAGAAAAAACTGCTTGATGACATTTTTTGTCGCGAGTCAATCGGACCAGCCGTTCAAAAGTTAGAGCTGTTACAAGATTTTAGGTCGGAGCTCACCTGAAAAAATCCTAAGTGTCAGAGTGACTTTGTATGGACACATTTTGAAAATTTTCCAAAGTGTGTCATTTCGACCTGGGACCTTCACCAAAACATTTTTCATCAAATTTCACTGACCCCCCTCCCCCCCCCCGGCACCAAACTTCCAATTTTGCTTCTAGTGGATGGATTTTGTCGTGCAATAGCTCGTTTGGAAGCTAAGAGTGAGATGTGGCGTTTAGATGTGAGACGCCATTCAAGCTTTGGGAGATTGGTGAAAAAACGACAGAGTTAGAATTTCCCAAGAAACAGCTCCAGCGGGCGGACGAAGGCTCGGATTGGTAAACGGAGGCCAGATTTGGAATCAGCTTGATGTTATTGTCCAATGAGGATCATCATCCAATGAGAATCAAGCATTTCTATATAAATAGCGAGCCTTCCACAGTGAGAATCATTCCATCGCTGAATCGCACGAGTGACGGACGCACATTTTCTCTCTCTCTCTCTATTCTATTATCCAACTAAAATGGTAAATCGCTAATTTCCTCCCTCTCCTCCCTTGAACGTAAACTTAATACAATCTTTTTCATTTTCAGGCATCTACTCCATCTGCTGCACTAGTAGGACAAAATGGCGGTCAAACGTTACAAGGTTCGCTACGATCAGATCATCTACAACTGAGGCCAGTGGAAGAAACAACCAAGGTACATAATCCTACACCGCTACAGCGTAAATTTAAACAAGTCTTGCGTTATGACGATCATAGCGTAGTACTCCAAACGGGAATGCTCCCTTCCACGGATGTCAAGATAATGCACAATCAGTATGGGGACTACATACTGATCCCCGTGAGTCCGTACATTCGCCACCAACTTGATATTATTGAGGAGTACGTGACATTAAATATGGACATTACTACTCCTCTTGCTCAAGAGTGGAAGGCGAGAGATGACAAGGATACTCCCTATAGAAAGATTTGGGATGGTAATCACATTTGCCTACCGGTATCACATTGGTGCACTTACTATAAGAAGGATGGAGATCATTCAACACCCATCACATGCGACGAGCTCGGAGAAGGTACTTGGGATATCCTTTTCAAAGTGAATGGGCTATATTATGGTCGACACAAGGATAATAAAATAGTCTCTCTCTACATGCATATGGAATCCATCCTATATATTCCAAAACCACCCAACGTGGATGGCATAATTGATCAAATCCTTAACAGCAGTGGTACGAAGCGCAAGTCGGAGAAGAATGCTGCCTCAAAACGCAAATCAAAGAAGGAGAATTACTAGTCCTTTCCTAACTCTACCCTATGACAATTCGCATATGTGCTTTGAGTGTCGTAGACGTGGTCTTATTAGATACATTTTACTTCTTCGTTGCCATCATATCACTTGTGTATTTTGTCGTGAAAAGCATCGATGTAATTCTTCATTTTGCAATATGTTATAGAACGTTTCCTTAGATGTGTAAAATTCCGTTTTAGGCTTCTATCATCATTTTTATGGATTGTGAGGGTGAACCTGTACAGGAGCTCAGTGCTATTGCTATGAACAATTGGACATATCAGATTGTTAGTGTCTATCATCAACATGCCAACTGCGATTCCAATGTTGATCAATGGGCGAGAAAACACATTCATGGACTTAATCTGAAATATTTGCAAGACTATGGCTTTTTTTGTGAGAGTGCTCTTCTTATTGACTTTAAACGATGGTTAGCTGCTTTCAATGTTATACGCATCTTTTGTAATAATCCTGGTAAGGAGAGGAGAGTATTTCCCAATCTAATCATTGATGACATTTTGCTCCCACCTTGGGATAGTAGAGTGAATCAACATTATCATGAAGTCACGAAACGTTTTAAGGATTTGTGTGTTCCTATTTTGTCTGTTCGTTGTAGTAGCTACGTTCATAACCAATGCTTCTTTCCTCCTTACCTCAACACTGCCAAAGTCCTGTATGGTCATCATTGCTCGCTGTATGATAGTTACCAGCTGTATCTATTTTATCTGTTTCAAACCATTGATTTATAATGCATGCTTGTTACCGTTATTCAATAAATGTTACTATGAGAAGAGTTGTTTTCATGCAATGGATGGGTTAGATAAAGGGCGATCATGTCTTTCTCAAACGACTGCGGAACATTACATTTTCATAGGCAAAGTTTAAAAGGAGCTGTTCAAGATTATGTGATAAATTTTCATAAAGGTGAAACCGACATCGAAGCAGTGGTCGATGATGCTAGCACTCTATTTCTAGAGTTAATGAATACATTCTCTGATAGCATTGTCATGGCGCGATTAGTTGCGAAAATTAAGTTTAGTCATTTTGGAAAGGAAGAGGTGGAAAGTCGCTCTTTCCATTTTGCTTCTTATTCAATGGAAGTGGTAGATCACCCCAAGAATTTTTTGAAAGACATATGATAAAAATTGCTGAACGTCTTAACGCATTTAACCATCATGGTAGCAGTCTAGTGATTGAAGCGATTTCAGATATTCACATTCAACTTTCCTTAAAGAAAAATTGAAAATGCAGTGGTACTTGATTGTAGCACAACTGGTTTTCGAGCTATGTCTGCTCACTCTCGAAGTATATTCCTTCTGTACATGTGTCTATTATTTAGAAAAGGCTAGCAAATTCATATCTTCAAAAAGACTTGCTATACACATCAGTAACGGTGAAACTATGTGTTGTGATGTATGTAAGCGAAAGGATGGAAATGAAAAGCGCATCTTCAAGAGATGTAAGCATGCTTTTTGTCAACGCTGTTTCATACGTAATTGCATTCAACTTTGCAAATGTAGCCACTGTGATATTGCTCATTTCGAGTGCCACTTATGTCGCAATAGTTAGTACCTATGCAAATGTGGTAAAGATAGGTTTTAGCAAAGACTAACACGGAAAATGGCGAAACGTAAAATGACGAAACGTAAAAGTCAAAAGTCTTCAAAGTTTTCTTCAGCCATTCAAGCTCTCCGACGAATGAAAGCAAATCAGCGATACAATGCCATGCGACATGCCAACGATAAATTCATTTGTGAAATTATTTCTCATGTCAGAAAGTTGAGGACGAAGAAATTAGCACCAAAACAACGAAAGTTACTTAAGCGATATGCTACGAAATTGCGTTTCATCTCCAATCCTAAAGTCACCCTTCAAAGAAAGAGGAAAACTCTAACACAAAAGGGCGGTTTCCTTTCAGCAATACTTCCGATGCTAGCTCCTGTCGTGGGTAACCTATTGGGTAATATCTTTGGCTCTAAGCGCTAATTATGCAAATGTTGAATCTCAAAGTATTAAAATGGATTTCAGACTTCAATGCGATAAAGTTCTGACTGTATCAGGCCCATCTCATGCAGGTAAAACTGTTTTCACGCTGAATTTATTGGATAAAAGAAGGGAGTTGTTTAAGGAACCTATCAATCGAGTGATTTGGTGTTATGGTATTTATCAACCGTCGCTGTTTCAGGAATTGCAAAGTCGCAATTTTATTCGACATCAAGGAATTATTGCAGTGGATAAACTTCAGTCTAATGATGTTGTTGTATTGGATGATCTATTAAAAGAAAGTAAGAATTCAAAAGATGTTACAGATATGTTCACTCGCGCAGCACATCATAAAAGGTGCTTTATCATCTATATCACACAAAATTTGTTTCCTGATGGAAAAGAAGCTCGTACACGAAACCTGAATACACACTATTATGCTTTTTTCAAGAATCCGCGAGATAAAAGTCAATTTGAAATTTTAGCGCGACAAGTTGCACCCAGAGGATCAAAAGCCTTAATTGAAATTTTTCAAGCAGCTACTGAAAAACCATACGGTTACTTATTCATTGACTTTACGCAAGAGTGTCCGGAAGAATTTAGATTTCGAAGTGATATTTTGAAAACTCCCATGATTATCTACAAACTATGAGTTCTTATTCTCGCATGATTGTTATTCCTCAGGATGAATATGTACAATTGACTGCCATGCAGCAAGTAAAGCAACCACTTGCAAATCAAATGTATAGGAAAGAAATAGATTATCAGCAAAATGTTCACATCAAAGATCCACATCGTGCTTTATTACTACAATCGGAAACTATTGAGCAATTGAAAAACTTGAAGAATAAGATGCGTGACTCTGTATTGACTGCTACACCTTTAGCATCTCGCGCACATGCCATATCTCTTTTCAACAGTATTGAACCCCATCTCAATGTAAATGATAGAGGAGAAATCATTACAGATGAAAATAAAGTGGTTGATGCTTCACGTTATGAAGACTTGTTTCAGTATGCGACACGTAGAAAGCGCCGTCAGGGCTATGTTCCACCTGGTTGGTCATACTTTCTTAAACTATTGAAAAAGCATAATGTGCCAAAATTTGCTTTGAATAATGAGACATTGAAAGAACTTGATTCAACAGTGGCTACTGCTCCAATGCTTCAGACGATGAAAATGCCAACAAATTGGTTTAAGACGTCACCTGCTACATCCCTCCCACACTCACTAAGCAAACAAGAGGAAGAACTCGACGTAGATCTACATCACCACTAAAACTAGTAAAAGGAAAACGTAAAACAGCTCCTCCCAGGAAATACATGTTCTCAGACTATTAATATGAAGCAGATGTGTTGCTTGCCATGTAATGAGCTGCCAGAGGTGAATGTCGTTGTCACTTGCACTTGCTGCGCCAGCTCTCATAATGAAACCCCTAAGCAATGTGAACACGATCGCAAAACCGCTAAAGCTAAATGCTGCAGTTATTGTAAATGTAGAAAGGCAAGAAAACAAAAAGATGAGAAGGAGGAAAAAGAGTCAGTCGTCATCGACTGAACGTTTGAAGTCAATCTAATATGATGTAAAACATCCGGCAGGATTTGCATCTACCAAGAAATTATCAAAAGCGAGTGGTCTTCCACAATCACAAGTGAAACGATGGTTAAAGGGTCAGGCTACCTATACACTCCGCAAACAAGCGAAAAAGAAGTACCGCACCCGCCATTATATTGTTCATGACATCGATGAACAGTGGCAAGCAGATTTGTGTGATGTCGCCTCCATTTCAAAACATAACTCGGGCAATAATTTTATTTTAACCGTCATTGATATTTTCTCGCGTTATGCGTGGGCTCAACCTTTAAAAACTAAAGAAGGGAAAGGAGTAGCAAAAGCATTCCAAACAATTTTTCGAGAAGGTCGGATTCCAAAAAGAATTCAGAGTGATCAAGGAAAAGAGTTTGAAAATCAGCATGTGAGAAGATTATTTGAGAGGCATGACATTGAGTTGTTTAGTGTAAAGAGTGCTTATAGTGCTGCACTCGTTGAACGTTTTAATCGCACATTGAAAAATCGCTTGTGGCGACATTTTACTGCCAACTTGACACAAAATTGGACAAAGGTTCTACAAGATACACTCCATGCCTACAATCACTCTATCCATCGTTCTATTGGACTCAAACCAGTAGATGTAAATGCTGACAATGTAGATAAAGTGCGCGAATCATTCCAACGTAAACGCACTCATGTGAAAAGTGATGTGAAAATTGGTGATAAAGTTCGTATCTCAAAAGTGAAAAGTGTTTTTGCTAAAGGGTACCTTCCGAATTGGACAGAGGAGGTATTTACAGTATCAAGGATTAATCAAAAAGACTCTCCGACCACCTACAAGTTGAAAGATTACGATAATGAAGAAATTGAGGGTAGCTTTTACCGCGATGAGATTGAGGTAGTCACTGAAAGTGAAACATATTTGGTAGAGAAAATCATTCGATGTAAAAAACGGCAAGGTGAAGAATGGTGTCTTGTTAAATGGACTGGTTATCCTTCAAGTATGAACTCTTGGATGCGTCGTGCCGACATCGTTCATCTAAGTGATCGACAGTGATTCATGCAAAGTTGTAACTAACAATGTTTAGGGTTTGAGCTATGAATCCAACTGCCTCATTTTATTCACGACCCTCCTATGTAAGTGGTGGAGGACAAATTTACAGCGGCGCTCGCCGCCAACGTGGAGGTAGCATACTTGGTGCACTGAACTTTGTTGTAGCACCTCCCATATCCAATGTCGGTAGATCTTTAAAACGAAATGTTTTAAGTAATGCCGTTGGCTTTGCTGGTGATGTTGCTATTGATCTTTCCAGAGGTAGAAGTTTTAAGAGCAGTTTGTTGAATCGTGGGAAGGAACGCGGTTTAAAAACATTGAAGCAGACCTTTGCTGGTGTTACTCAAGGAAAGAAATCACCTAAACGAATAAATAAAGGAAGGAGGAAACATCGCGGAGCTGGTAAGGCGCGATCTTCAGTCAAAAGGCATTCACGCAAACGTCGCAGAGGCTCTAATCATTCATCAGGCGCTAAACGACGACGCTGCTATAACTTCTAATCATGGAGTGTAAAACTTCCGGTTTTTGTTTGTTTGATCAACAAGCCATACAGACAGATATTCTTAGTTCAAGTATTGTAGATTATCATCCTCGAACAGCTGAGAATGCTGGCCCCATTGAATTTGTTATTCCTGGTGGTAGTGATGACTACATAGATTTGAGTTATGCGATGGTTGATTTGAGGTTTAGAATTCAGCAAGCAGATGGAACTGCTATTGACGATACACATAAAGTTGGACTGAACAATTTACCATTGACTACATTACTTCGCGATGTTTTTCTAACGATTGGAGAGCAGCAGGTGGAAGGTGGTCAAAGCGATTATCCCTATAAATCATATTTCAATCATGTATCACAGTTTCATCCAGCAGCACAAAAAAGTCATATGGAAGCCATGGGATGGTAAAGAGATGAAGCAGGAAAATTTGATGTTGAAACAAACAGTGGCTTTGTAAAGCGATCTGCTATGATTAAAGATAGTAAAGTATGTCAGCTATATGGTCCGCTGAATTTAGACTTCTTTAGACAGTCAAAGTTTTTACTCTGTAATACCAGCATGCGACTCAAGCTGACATTGAATAAGCCTGAATTTGCGCTGAATGCATTTGCTAAAGTTGACAATTTTAGAATTCATGTGGAAGATATTGCACTTTACATTCGTCGAGTAGTACCGAATCCAAGTGTCATTAGAGGACATGCTGAAGGTCTTAACCGCCAAAATGCCATTTACCCCATTCAGCATACAAAGCTTCTCACCTTTACAATTCCGAAAGATCAAAAGAGTTTCATGAAAGATGGCCTCTTTCCATCGGAAGCACCGAAGCTACTCATGGTGGCAATGGTTGAAAATGATGCATTAAATGGTAATATAAAGAAGAATCCTTTCAATTTTAAACACAATCAGTTAAGTGAAATTGCTTTACGTGTAAATGGTGTGAGTCATCCTGGTCCATCCTACAAACCAGATTTTGCTTCGGATCAATTTATGCGCAGTTATGTTGATTTTATGGATGTCTTTGGCTTTTACAATACGGATGACACCAACGGACTCACTATGAAAGAGTTTAAGAGTGGATATACTTTTTATGCATTTGATTTGACTGCTGACAGCGATATTAGTGCACCTTATCGTCAAGCGAACGTGCCTCATAATATTCGTTTGGATTTGACGTTCAAAAGAACACTACCTGAGACGATTAATGTATTAATTTATGCAGTTTCCGATTCAAATATTGAAATTACAAAGTATCGTGACGTGATTCTTCAGTATAATCGTTAATGAGTTGGTTGACTGCTGACGATATTAAGACTAAAGTGCAGCGTAATGCAGACGAAGCGACGTTGAAAGCTTTCGATAATGTCTATTCACTCGATACCTTACCACCTGCAGTAAATCACTATCCCATCTTTATTGTGCTAAACACTCATTCGCAGAATTTAGGCGGTGAGCATTGGAAAGCGATCTTTATTGGAGAAGACCGACGTGGTGAACTATTTGACTCTCTTGCTCAACCTCCAAATATACCAACACAGCAGTGGTTGAGAAAACATACGCGTCAATATCAGCGAAATGAACGCATACTACAACATCCACTTTCATCAACGTGTGGTGCTTTTGTACTGTACTTCATCTTAAAACGTTTACATGTATCTTGATTTGTATCTGTTATTCAAAACTTTTCATGTAATCCATCCTCTAATGAAAAAATGATTTGTAAGTTCTATCATGATTTGAAATAAAAACATCATGTTGGAAAAATTGTTTTTTATTTTACAATCCGCTGGGTACGTACATACTCGATGAGATAGTCTAGGATCACATTTGCTTGTACATGAGATTTTAGTCCAGTAATGATCAATTTACTATTATGAAAGATTGCAACATGCACAGGTAACCAACAACTAATGAGAGCTGCAGGAAAAAGTTCGGGTTCATAACACAAATTGTAACTGCTGGTACGAATCTTCAAAAATGATACACTTTCACTCAATTGAGTAGAGATCACCATATTGTCCACAGTCAGATTCGACATCACACACCTCTCTCTCTTCCATATCCGACGTAGTAGTCTTTGTAGCTCTAAGCGCATTGACTGCGCCGATGAATGAGAAAGGGCGCCGAGAATCTGTACAGTCCCATTTGGGAAGAGTTGAAGATTCCGTGAATTGTTCATCTTCACCACTAACATTTGAGGACGGCCCGGGTAATACTTGCTGTTTGGAAGGTGTTGGTGTAATGTTGTGAGATCGATTTTGGTGTAGAGTCTGAAGCGACTTAGAATGTTGACGATGGTGTAGCGATGGCGCTTCATGATGAAAGAATGAGTAAATTGAGCGATGTACCTTCCTTTTATACTTTTCCCAACTACCTTGATGAAATGTGAAGTTAGTATGGAGTTGGGAATGATAGAGTTGAATTCGTCGTTTGTTGACGCGCAGCCAGATGCGATTTTCAATACGTGAATGTCTTTTCATATAGAAGTATTTCAAATCCTTCATGATATGATGTAGAGATTGAAAATGACGATAAGATAAAGCAAACTCTCTTCTCACATTTCCAGTTGAATCTTTGAAATAGACGTTTCGATCATGATCCGTTTCAATACGTTGTAGGGAATCTAATTTCCAACTCATGGTGCGTGGTAGTCATGTCTGATTAAGATTTGCATAGTAGGGCGATGAACTCACGACGAATAAATGTCATGATGGAGCGATGTATGTATCTTCTATACTTCTCCCAATTGTATTTGCGAAATGAGAAACAGTTTGCGGAATGAGAATGGCAGATTTGGATTTCATTTCTGTAATGTTGAAGCCAAACTTGATCACCCAAGGAGATGAATCTTAATGTTTCAAAATATTCCAAATCCCTCATGATATCATTGAGGTTGACAAATTGTCGCCATGTTAATGTAATACCTCTTGATGTATGACCATGAGAATTTTTGAAATGTACGTTTCCATTACGATCAACTCTGATATATTGTAGAGAGTCCAAAATCCAAGTCTTCATGATGTTATGCAAAGCCGCAGATCAGCAATATCAAAATGTCGTTTTATCATATTTTGCTTAGCAATGCGGCTGCAAATAGATTTGCTAGTAATCGAGCTGCACTCTTTTCTACTCCCATTGATCATGCACAACAGCTAAATGGAAAGTGGGAAGTGGGTGTCACTCAACTTGTTCATAGCAACTGTGTCTATACTTTTGATCATGAGGTGATGACTATTAATATGAGACGCACAGCTGCTTACCAATGTGAAAAGGGCTGCCGAGTATACATTCCACAGTGGCTAAAGAAAGATCTCTTATCATGTAAAAAGTTTATATATGATTTCTTGAATGAAGCGAGTAAACATATTGTCCAATTTACTCCGCACAATGATGATTATAATTATGTACATCATGTAGTTGAGAAAGATTGGATTGTTGGTTTAAGTCCAAGTTTAAGAAATGATTTAGGTTACCTCGCTAGCGCCTTAACAAGCTATGATAATTTTAATGTTAATTACCACATAAGTGGTCATAAACAGTTAATATATCGAGAGGAAGCTTATTATGTAGATCTTATTCCAAAAAATCAGAAGACGTTGGTAAAGAAGATTGTGATTAAGCCAAGAAAGACAAACATGACTCCTGAAACATTATTGAAGAAATTTAATTACCTCCTTCGAGTTGATGGTAAACAAGTGGCAACATTGACTTATATCAAATCATCTAATCATATTGCAATAAGTAAATTAAATGATGGTGATCTAGTATTAGTTTGTTCAAAAGATTTTCATCAGTTCTTACGACATCGTTCTGCAGCTGTTCATGGAAAATTTGATATGCAACATTTACCATGTGAAAGGTCAAATCAATTTGATACAGAATGGAGCGTATCTTTATACAGAAAGTGTGTAGAGCCTTTCGGTGGTATCTTACATGAAACAAGAGTGTTGATGCCTCGCATTATTACTTCGGTTAAATTGGTTGTAGATTATTTAAATGAAGTGATTAATGACCAACAAATTTAATTTTCTGAAAAAGAAGGTGTTTTGTCTCTCACTATAAGTGGAAACGTATTGAACTAATTATGGATAAAACTCTAATGGACACTTTGGGTTTTGATCAAAATATCTTTAAAAGTGGTACCGTAACCAAAGCTAGCGCAGACATGTCACTATCGCGTCGTATTAACTATTTTCAGATATATTCCAATATTGGTGAAGATGTACGTGTGGGAGATGTTGAAGCTCCATTGCTAGCAATGATACCATACCAGCCAAAAAGCTGCAGTATTTTATCTGAGCATAATTTCAAGAAAGTGCATTATACAAAGCTGAAATCAAACTACATCCCACAAATTGATATTGCAATTTATGACGATGCTGGTGCGTTGATTCCTTTTCATAAAGATGCTGTGACAAGTATCACACTCCATTTCCGAATGAAGAGTTAATGCAAAAGTATGCTAATATATTTTTCCAATGTGAATAATATGGAAAGTGCAAATAAGGACTCGTTTCTAATCTACTTGCCCAGTAATGCTTCTATGAATAAATTTCCCAAACATAAACCATCAGACTATCGAGTAGAATTAAATCACCCACTACATTTAGAAGGTGAATGGGAGGTTGGCGTTTCTAGTTTTCGCTATGATAGCAATATTCAGAATGTGAATGATTTGGAAGAAATGATATTGACTCCTAGCACCCATGATGGAATAATGATGAATAATGCATTCCAGTTCCCATACAATTTAACGTCAGATGGAAAGTGAAACTATGAATGGATTCAGATAAAATCAGATTATTATGGTCCATTTGGGAATGAGAAAATTATTAAGGCATTCAACAGTGCCATTATTCCATTATTAACAACATTATACTTCCATCATGAAGAATAAAAATCAGAAAGCTTATGAGTTTACTATCTATCATTGGAGTTGGAGACAGTTCCTTCGCTTTCATTCTTTTACTAAAGGTCTTACACTGAGGTTGGATAATGAATTCTATCCACATCTCGGTTTTGGCCATGGACTACATCTAACGTCAATTGCTACTGCAAATGTTAAAAAAGTTTATTCAAATCGAATCAACAAATTTCATTATAAATTTAAAATATTTGATGAAGATGTTGTAGAATGCGAAGAACGCATCATTTTGAAAAAGCGTGGTGTTCAACCTTTATCACTTATTGAGTTAGTAAAACGATGGAATGAGACTGTGGGTAAGAAGTATGGAGAGAAAATTATGGCGGACAAATTAAGTTGGTTATTCAGAAATATAATGACGAACTTACAGTTTATTTCTCTCCAACCTTGCGCCATTTTGTAAGACATCCAACCCCTATTATTGGAAGCGGTCTGGTGTATGCTTCTCATGAATATCACACTAAAGCTGATTCAGTTAATGATGAATGGTGGGTGGACATCTATGGTGATCGCATCAAGAAAATTTACCAGTCTTATCAGGAATCTAGAGTTGCTATCAATATAATGCCGCGTCTATATCATACAGTTGAAAGCTTCATTCATGTAGTAAATCCTTATATACAACAGAAGTTGAAGCATGTGATGAAAAGTAAATATGATGTAAAGACACACCACATTTCGTTTTCAATTAAAAATCAACGCGTTGTTCTGAAACTGGGTGATGACATTCAATGTCAAGTGAGTAAAAATTTGAAAAAACTCTTTGGTTTTCCAATGCTACAAACTGTGTTTACTGCTGCGCATACGATTGGTATAGAAACACCAATGATAAACACCTTGATAAACATGAACAGCACCTTTACATTCAAAGTGATTTGATTCTACCTATTTCTGTTGGTGAGAAAAAAGAATACATTTTACGTGATTTCATTCATGATAAAGACGCTTCATATGGAATGGTCGAGAAGATGTTTGAATCTATTTTCTATCATCCCGCCGTCAAACAAACTATACCCTCTATTGCTATCAAAATTACCAAAGGTTTACAAGAGTGCATCCATGTGAAAGATACTAAATCCCTCGTAACTTTAGTGTTTCGGAAAACAAAGTGAAGTCATTGTGATATGTTTATTGAAATAAAAATATGTGTATGAAAAAGTCTTTTCACAGATAAAGGGGGAATGGACTGACTGTAGGCATATATTCACAAGGAAGAAACGATCTCATGCGATACATAAAACAACCATGTATATCTACAAAAAGCAACATCAAAATACTGAGTTAAAGTTGATTATGTCAATACATCTCCTGAATGTGGTAGCGTGAGTTTTATTCTTTTGGGTGGAGGTATGTTTGTGTCAGGATGTCCATGTGGAAGAGATGTGTTATGTCCTATCCAACACCTCTTATCCTCCCATGCTGAAAGCGCTCGTTTCTTGAACGTGTGCGTTTTCATAGTATGAACTTGAGATTTTAAGATTGTCATATTGACAAACGTTATAGTTTTATTTTTACAGGCCTTCTTATAGGACCGATGTTTCATTTTGTGAACAATGGATTTTGATATACCTTTAGCACGCTTAATACTATCTGCACATTCATTTAACTTCATGGAATACATTTTAGGATGGGGGAGAATCATTTCGTCTATTTCCTTTCTTGCTGTTTCATCCTTAAAACAACCAAGTTTGGCTTTATTCTGTATGGAATAGAGTGGATGAGGGGGATTGTAGTTAGATGTATCGAAATATTTTTCTAATGACTTACCTACTTCATTAAAATTGAAATCTTTTTGAGTGGTAATTCCTAAAAAGAAACTATCTGTATCACCACCCATCAAGCGAACCTCTTTTACGAGAGGGCATGGTTTTAATATTTTGTAGAAGAGTTGATACATTTCAAGCTTGGAATAATCTAAAACGGCTTGCTCAATATAGATGGGTTTGCACAACTCAACTTCTGATTTTATTATTTTAACACCTACAAGATCCTCATCGATGATGTCTCTATCAATGAAAAGAGGAGATGAGGTCAATTTGTGATATTTTTGTTCATCAACGACTAGTTTGTAGTTCATACGTTTTCTAACATCCTCCATGGTCTTTCCGAAAAGACTGTTATTCTTACATTTATAAAAATCCTTTTCAAAATTATTTTGGGCGAGTGCACGTTTTTGACTGTTACTATCTATGTAGGGTTTGAGGAAGGCTTTCTGTCTAAATCTGATAATGCGGTAAACTGACTTTAGAAGCATGCCCATTTCTAAATAGAATTTTAGTATGCAGAAGTGCACGAGATAATTTTTCTTATCATATTGGGTGAGCAAAAGTTTGCGGCATGGTTTGTACCTTGGCTGTCCACACTCTGTTAAGTTATTATGAAATTGTGACATGAATGGTGAAAACATATCTTCAGTCACTTCACCAGATTCAGGTGCGAGTGGGAAATCAGCAGTTTTATTTTTTATACTATTTGGATAAATCAAATCCACTTCAAAATAATATCCCCAATCACCTTCATCTGGAATCTTCAGAATGTTTGAAGGGTTGGAGTAATACGTAAGCTCATCTTGATTTAACCAACTAAACTCGGAGTGAGGTAGTGGTTTAGACAGTGAACTGCCATATAAATTATTTTGGTCATAGTACTTTAGGTGGATATGATCATTACCTACTGTTTTAGATTTTATGTGATGTTTATTCACAAATGTGAGACCACCGCGTATTCCGCGCTCAAATATGTTATACATCTCCGGGTCTTGTAAGAGATGGATGGTCTCACCAGTCATTTTAAAGGCTGATTTAAAGGACATGGCTGGTAGACTGACAAAGTGGACAGGATCTAATTTGTCTTCTTCTAATGCCACTCGTCGAAATTCCTGAAAGACATCAGCCAGCAAAATGACATCTAATTCTAAGTAAGCGATCATATAATCGCCAAACGTTTTACAATCAAATTTTAACCATGCCTCTTGAACATGTTCATAGTCCTCTACTGGACAATCTTGACCCGTCAAATCGTTTTGGAATTTGTCAATGGAAGGAAGGGTTGTTTCATTTAGTTTAGACATTGAGCTAAAATACGCATAGGGAAAGACTCCTTTGCGAGTGATTATTTCATCCGTTAAGTTTCGATAGTGTTTCTTCAAAGTTTGACTATGGGGAAGAAACTTGAGATTACGAACGAGAGAAACTAGTGACGCTGACATGAATTGGAATGAATCTAAAAATTTTATTTCGAAGAAGACTGTCTTATTTTCTTTAGTTTTATCTACTGGTACTTTTGCTGTCATTGCCATGAATTTTTCTCTCGTTTGCGCTATTACATTAAACTGCCACGATTTCATCTGGCTCAACCCTCCTTTTATGAGCATATGACTGTCATAGCCCTTAAAGTTATGAAAAATGACGGGTAGTGCACGACGTCTGAACCTAAGTGAAAAGTTACATTTGGAGCAGAGTGCGTTTCTAAATTTACCAGTGATGTGATCATGATCACGCACTTACTTAATTTTATCGTCATCAAACGTTTTATGACATTTAGGGCACGATGTGCAACTTTCAAATTTCTGTTTGTCTTCATCTGACATATGTAGTGACTTACGCTGCAATTGGGAATCATATGATTGTTGAAATTTAGCAGCTTTATCGAGAAATTCTAGAAATTTTGAAATACAATCTTCACCTTGCCAAGTATGCATTTTGTTTTGCCTATTTTTCTAAAGTGGTCATGCCATACTTCATAGCAGGATATGGCTGCTGGCTTGTGGATGATATCATCAATGTAGCATTCTATGTCTGCGTAAATGACACGCAGGGGACTTAATTAGTCACCATTATCCCTATGTGAAAATATTTTATCTTTGGGCATGCGTTCCATTTGTAATTTACCTCGCTTGCACCATTCATAGTGAGTTTCAAATTTATCTTTACTCCAAAAGGAGCGGATGCAGCGGTCACATACAAAATGTTCACCTCTTTTAGAGTGCCCTAAGTGAGTGTACAAGAGAGAGATTTTGGGAATACCACAGTAGTGCCATTCCTCGCTATCATCTTGTTTTACTAATAAGAGGTTGACTACACGTTCATAACAAGTTGAACGTGAATTATAGCGGGCACCCTTCAACCCCTTCTCCCACACGTGAACGACAATTTTAATCTTATTATGTTTTTCGAACGTTTCTACATCTTTGATTTTCATGTTGTCACTATCACAACCTTCAAAGACTAGTTCATCCTCCCACTGTCTATAGCTATAGGTATGATTTCGATTCGCGTTGATATCATTATAGTGAAGGATGGATAGGACTGCATATTTGAAACACTGTGATTTACAATCGACATTGATGACAGCTTTCTTATTATACAAAGTTTTTGGTAGTTTAAATGTGCCTCGAGCTGCATGACTTTCTAATTGGGAAATTTGAATATGGCTGAGTCCACAACATCAAAAATGAGAGCGCTGTCGCGTTGATTGAATTTATCTACATTTGATTTTAAACATTGAATGTGAAAATTTAGCCAAGACTCGCAGTCTACAACTTCGGTTGCGGAAGAGGAAGGAACATGAAACTGTATTCTCTCCGTCACTTGACCCGTTTGAAAATCTATCTTAATATATTTTAGTTTAAGGTAGATGAGCGCCTTCATTCTAAAATTGTCTAAATTGTTGAAGAGCGCTTCGATAATGTTAGAATTTTGAAGGAGCCACTCAGGAAAATCTACTATTTCAGTATTGGACTCCATGCAGTAGTCGCGTACTAAATTATTATGTGAAACATTAATGAGGGAGATGGTAGAGGTACCGTTGGTGTAGTGATCATTTGCATGTGTGTGTTGAAGTCTGTGCGAAGATCGCTGAAAGTGACTATCAAAAGAAAGAGGGCACAAATCGCAAGGAAAGGAGATGTCATCGTCAGAATCAACTTCACCTCCAGAGATTGACGCCGCTTTGCGTTGACACACACGTTGTTTGATGTGTCGAAGGAGACTGTGCTTCCTTGTAAACATATGTCCGCAGTCGGCACATTCCCACTCGTTGCCTTGTCGCGAGAGTCCTGAGCTGGAACTCACATCACCTGAAAGAGAAATCATTCTATCATCTCTGTTCAAGTCTCAGTGTATTGTTACAACCTACTTTGACTCAACAACTCTAAACTTTCCTCGAGAAGGGAGGGCGTTGGTGATGAAGTTGATGCCTGAAATTGAGGAAGATGCTATTAGCCACACGTTTGAGGGAGATGAGTGAAGAAATTTTCAACTTACCATTTCAACGAAATCAAGTTTAAGGTTGATACTTCAACAAGATAGAGACTTCACTCAAATTTGGAATTCACGAGACAGCAGTTCACTTGTACGCCTCAAATATAGAATTCGCCAGAGAACACTTCACTTATATGTCACAAAGACAGAGTGAAATGACACGAATGTCACTTTGCATATATACTTTCATATTCAACATTCATTGGCTGTTCATTCTGATTGGTTGCTTGTTGATACTTAAGAATTAGAAAACATTTCAAAGTTATTTTTCACAGTCAACATGACAAGCCCTCCGACAACGCCAAACACAAAATTCTCTTCTCCATGCTCAACACCAAAGGCGCTCGTTGCACCAAACGCTCCAACGAAGGGGAAGGTAGAGAAGGTGTACCGACTGGACAATATCAGAAAGTTGTCATTACCAGCTGACGACGAAGAGAGTGTATGTGAGAAGGAGTGTCCCGACTTAACAGGCGTGAGATGGAAGTATCTGCAGTACGATACTGATGATGTGATGGAGATCACCAGCACCAAATTCCTACACCAATTATGGGAATGGTACACCCCTAACTCCCAGCCACGAACTATGGCGGAGTGGGAGTACATCGACAAAGTGAGGCTCGCAGTAGAAGAACGATTGAAGCAAGTGAACTGTTTTTGTTATCTATGTGAAACCAGACTCTGGGACGATATTGACGATGAAGACCTTTTGAAATACATGCCATAATAAATTTTTATTTCGTATTATCTTTGCTTTCATACTGACTTACTTGAATGAGACTTCAGTGGATGATTTAACCATGTATGCTTTTTCATTTGGAAATAGTAGCACGCTTAGTCTAACTTGTAAATCTTATAACATTTCATATGAGCGATGATGGTAGATGAAATAGTGTTAAATAAAATTAAGATGGCTTACACTTCTGATACAGGGATAGCAATCGACTGCGATCCATGTGTAAAGAGCTTGTTAAACTACGGATGGGCTTAAGTGGATGATTTAACCATGTATACTTTTTCATTTGGAAATAGTAGCACGCTTAGTCTAACTTGTAAATCTTAAAACATTTCATATGGGCGATGATGGTAGATGAAATAGTGTTAAATAAAATTAAGATAGCTTACACTTCTGATACAGGGATAGCAATCGACTGCGATCCATGTGTAAAGAGCTTGTTAGACTACGGAAGAGAGAAGTGTGTTATGTTGCGTGTGGCGCGTGAGTGTCCTCCCATTTCATTCCATTCATCAATTCGTCTCATTGATAGAGACAGGTAGAACTCATGTTTCTCATAACGTATGCAATGGAAAGTTTTAGGCAACCTTCGACAGTTGGCTAAATGTCGCCCTGGCGCGAATGCATACTACGTTGAGACAGAGGCAATCACTTGCAAACATGACGCATAGAGGTTTAACAAGATTGACCATTGCCGAATGTCCCTTGCGGTATACATAGCTACGGGTTTCACCACCGCCCTTTACAGGGAAAGCTTCCTTTACGTCGAAAGGAAGTATTACACCGAACTTCATTTGCAACGTTCAAGTTGACTGATAGCAGATTCAACTTAATGATAGTATTCGCCAGTCTGAAGACTGCCCAAGGCAAACCGCGTGGAGGTTCTATCATGTCTTGCCCCTAGGTGGCCCTTAAGAGAGCCGATGGTTCGTTCTCGGGGGGTGTGAATTTGACTATTGGCTTGAATAGTCGATGGGTATGACGGTTAGGTTTTCATAGACCCTATACCGCCTAGGTCGTGCTGGTGCATCTGGCACCTTTCGGATGCGGGTGGTATTCGGAGTCCACACCTCGTCCGTCCAAACGATCTTCTTGATCTTCCCCTTCTTCTCATCCTCTTCATCCCACTCGTCGAGGATGATGAAGTCGTGAATGGCGTTGTCTTCATCCCACTCGTCGAGGATGATGAAGTCGGAAATGGTACTAGCAGATGTTGCTTCCATCGTGACTTAAAATTGAATGAGAAGCGCTACAATCTTCTGGCTTATATAGGGTTTTCAACAATTAATTGCTCAACAGCGAATCAGAATGCTTCAGGGATGGCAATCGACTGCATAACGTTCAAGTTGACTGATAGCAGATTCAACTTAATGATAGTATTCGCCAGTCTGAAGACTGCCCAGGGCAAACCGCGAGGAGGTTCTATCAAATCTTGCCCCATGGTGGCCCTTAAGAGAGCCGGTGGTTCGTTCTCGGGAGTCGTCATCTTACAGCCTACCGATTCTGCTGAGAGAGTCAGTGTCGACTTCTACGCTAATTGGTATGTGGCTGAAAAGTGGAATGTAGCGCCATTCCGTTGGATTGGCAACACTTGCTGTCATCGGATTGCCAATCCGAGCAAGATTGTTGTGGACTCTGTCTTGCTCCTCTAGCCTAACAAATTCCTCAAATAAATTTCGCGGCCTTAACTGCGGTCCGCGAGGAGAGCTGACTTGACTGTTCGGCGTCTGCATGATTGAAATGAAATGAAATGAGAGGTAGTGGTTTATATACCCTCTAACGCGACGCGACGTTCAAGTTGACTGATAGCAGATTCAACTTAATGATAGTATTCGCCAGTCCGAAGACTGCCCAGGGCAAACCGCGTGGAGGTTCTATCATGTCTTGCCCCTAGGTGGCCCTTAAGAGAGCCGATGGTTCGTTCTCGGGAGTAACGTGATGGGGTGGTGAAGGCGGGTAAAAGATCTGCAATGAAAATGATATGTATTAGAATAGGATATACTATCTTATTTGCTTTTCACTTACCAAGTTAGCCATCCTTAGGCAGTCTCGCGGGCTTCCTAACAGAGAATTTATGGAGATGGCCGCGCATTCTCAGGGTGGCATGCAGACATTTCTTGGTCGGATGGCCATTGTAACAAATTATTGACTCGTCGAGACTACGGTTGACGAGGACTTCACCGTCCAAATGATTATCCCGAATAGGGATGTGAAACTCAAACAACCTATCCTCATTCACACGATTCCACTCATCCCTCATGCGCTCCAACTTCTCAAACGCCTGCCTCTCATCACCCCGCCGAGCCACAATCCTCTCCAACTCAACATTCCTCGCTTTCAACACACTCATCTCCTTCATCATCTCAAACTTCGCTTCTGCATCTCTCATTCTGCTCTCTGCAGCACTCGCCCTCTTCTCACAGTCATCATTCTTCTCTTCCAACTCTCGCGTCTTATTCTTCAAATCAGTCACACTACGCCTCATTCGAATATTCTCATCCGCTATCTCCTTCGACTTCAGTTCCTTCTTTTTCAACGCATCTAACTCATTCACGACTTCATCCTTCACCTTCTTCAAACTCTCACACTTATTTACCAACAAATCATGCGCCATCTGCTGCGACACATGCTTTTTCTGTTCATCCTTCAACCACCTCGCCGACTGCACACGAATCCCACCACTCTTCACTTTTGGGGAAGATGAGCTCTGCGGGGGGTCCTCAACAACTATGTTAGAGACCTCCGAGGAAGAAGAGCTCAACTTCCTCACACGCTTCCTTACACGCTCCCTATCTAAATCCACATCATCCTCATCATCACTCTCAAGCACTCTCTTTCGCTCAATCTCAGCCTCCAACGAAGCAACTGCTTTCGCCAACTCATCATTCTCAACAACATTCTCAACAACATTCTCCACCTTGCCGTCTCGCTCTATCGCCAACATTCGCTCCCTCTCTTCAACAATCAACTGCGTGAATCTCAAGTCATTCACCAAACCTCCACTGCAATCTGCATGCACTCTGTAAAATCGCGCCTCATACTCATCACCCTTCAACACTCAACACTTTACACACGCAACCCTATTCAGGATTATAATGTGGTCGGTGCCCGCCTTCTTCACATGCGCCTTGGCGTCCGCACTGCGATTGATTCGCCCACATGTGCACATTTTAATGTGAAATTTACGATTCTTATCGTTTGCCATGCCTGAGATTTTATCGTTAACTGTAAGATAATGAAATTTGTATAAGTTTGGAATCATGTAGTACAGTCATATTCCTAAAGCATTACACTTAGTGAGGAATGATAGATTTGAGTGTAGTGAGTGGCACTCGATCCCGTCGACAGCCCGAAGGCCTTGTACTGATCACTAGGGAAGTGAGAGATCTTCCCCGATACCCGCTATTTACAGCTGAAGACATCATTGTCACTGCCCCGAAGTGGTAACAGCAACGCCGAGTCAAAGGTAGTGATCAGTAGCTGGGATCTAACCCCTCAAAGCTGCCTTAGACTTAGTTAAATTTCAAATCTGATAGCAGATTTGTACTCAGCATACTTGAAAATCTTGGTCTACATGTTAAAACTTTGAAAAAACTGAAAATTAAGAATTTTTTAAAAATTCCGCATTTTTACTACTCATACTACTTTTAAAAAATTTTATCAGTAGTAAAGACACTATCAAACTCTATCACACAAACTTTGAAGTAAGAAGATAGCTTGCCTACTTCAAAAGATAGAGTCCTTTGAAACACCCGATATCGGGAGCTCAGAGCGACGACCGTCGCTTACCTCGTCTTTCGATGAAGTGATGAGACTTACGTTGTCGGGGGTTTATATATGCTCGGAAGAAAACTTAAAATGGCTCTATCTCCGAAAGTATTTATTGTAGCGACATGCGGTTTCTTGAAAACGATTTGTCTCATCATTCTCTATCATATGACACCTGAACCATTCTCATATGACCACGGGAAGTCGGTGCGTCAGCACATGTCCATGTAACATGTCACAAGTGAAAAAATTCCTAAGTGTGAGAGCTCCAGTGTGGTGAAAATTTTGAAAAATTTAAAACTTCCGAATTTCGACCTGGGACCTTTACCAAAACATTTTTCATCAAATTTCACTGACCCCCCCTCGTTCGGAGAAATTTGATGAAAAATGTTTTGGTGAAGGTCCCAGGTCGAAATGACACACTTTGGAAAATTTTCAAAATTTTACCCATACAAAGCCACTCTGACACTTAGGATTTTTTCAGGTGAGCTCCGACCTAAAATCTTGTAACAGCTCTAACTTTTGAACGGCTGGTCCGATTGACTCGCGACAAAAAATGTCATCGAGCAGTTTTTTCTCCTCTTTCAAACGAGTAGCTGTAAGACAAAATCCGTCCACTAGAACCAAAGTTAGAAGATCGCTGTCGGGGGGGGGGTCAGTGAAATTTGATGAAAGAAACTTTGGTCAGGGTCCCAGGTCGAAATGACACACTTTGGAAAATTTTCAAAATGTGTCCATACAAAGCCACTCTGACACTTAGGATTTTTTCAGGTGAGCTACGACAGTCCACCCTCCCAACCTGGCCGGCACACCACGCCAACCTGGCCGGCACACCACGCCAACCTGGAGAGCACATCACACACCACCCCGCGCTACGACGGCCGGCCAGAGGGGGGGGACGTCAGACACGAAGCAACACGGCGGCACACCACGACCGATTCGACTGACGGGAGGGGGGGGGGCGTCAGCGACGGCGGCCATCTTGCGCTATCCAGAAGTGGAGTTTTACTTACTACTTTCATGCTGAACCTCAAGAGTATTTTCTTAACCGTGATCACATCACAGGCTAGTAGAGCAAAATCACATAATCAAAGACAATATGATTTCAATTAACTTTGAAAGATGTAAATTGGTCCACATCACTATTCAGACTCAAGAAGTGAAACATGAATTTAGTGAATCATAAAATCATGCCGGTGAACATTGAATTAAAAACTTAAAATTTCAGCCAAGAAAGCACGAATAGTATCGCGACTTTTTCATGAATACTTTCATTACAATACGGATCATGAAATTATCTTGATAATTAGCTGAATTTCAGCTTGATTAGGATGCTTATTATCAAATATTCATTCCTTTTGATATCCAACTTGTTTCATAACTTATATAGGGACGTCATCTCGGTAATATATAAATTAGCAAAAATTTATCTTTTTCAAAACTGCTCAAATGATTTTTTGGACCGCAGGAACGTAATCTCCGCAAAAAACTGAATCTTTTCATACAAAAATTTTTGAGTCGACACTCTACCTACATACACTTACGCTATGCCATCAATAGTATAAATATGCACTTACGCGTCTTGTAATGTCAATTCAAAGAATATCTATTTCTCCAGCTTGAAATCAGTGGCTAAGAAATTTTCTATTACTTTAAAATAAATCTCTGTCCAATACATTTGGTCAGTTGTCATGATATTTGAATAATAAAATCCTCCAAAATATCAACACACTATGTCGCGCGTGTCATTCGTTGGCTTCCATCATCAATTTAAATGAGAAATTGTCCAATAATCAGAATTCGGATTATTGATATGTTCTCACATCCAGTACACTCACTTATCAATGATGACTCTGTGAAAATTTGATAATAGTTGTCGATGACTGCTAGTCTGCTACACATGGATACAATGTGTTTCAGTCTCATTTTTATGGTGATATTTTCTTGATGAAGCCAGATATACTACCTGCGCCCTATCTGTAATAACAGCAATCAAATGCGCAGTTATTTTAGAACGGGTGATGAAAAAAATCGATCGATCATCTTGTCATTGAAGATGCACGATTCTAGATTGTGCATAATATTACGACGTGAACTTTAAGCATTTCCATAATAGCAGGAATAGTAGTAAAATATAATTCACTACTTTAGCATTTTTAGAGGTTTTCTATAAAGATCGAAATATAAGCCAAGCTGCTGATGATATTCTTTGATTAAATTAATTTTCACCGATATGGTTAATTTGCTCACAAATATTTTCCAAAATATGTACTTCACTTACAATGACAATCTATATCGTCAAAAGCAAGACCTTCCAATGGAACGCAGGCCCACGCAGTCCGCTCCACGGTGTTGTGCCGAGAGCTGATTCCATTATGATGTGCATTCCGCCTCCCTATCGGTCGGTAGAAGTTAAGGCATATGCCGTATCGTGCACTACAGGAATCTTTCTCAGTCAGAGTGAATGCGAATGAACTAATTTCTCGCATTGAAAGTCTCCGATAGCTAGAACTGATACATCCTTCTGGTTGGTAGAAGAAGACCACATCTGGAGGCAGTGGAAAGTCAGTGTGATCCTTTGGAGGATGCTGACGAAGAATCTCAGGCATCTCACTCGTGTATCTCCGACCACTTGACAATTCCTTTAATGCAGAGATTAGAGAAACAAGTGATTTCTTCGCTTCAACTGCTTCTATATCCTCGATATGTTGATGATATATTTATCCTTACCAAGTCCCGAAAAGAATCTCAATATATTCTTATTTCTTCACCAAAATATCAATTTTACCATTGAGCATCCTACGGGAGTTAATGATGATCTTTGGCATTATTATATTTCTCCATCACTTTCAGAAATGGTAAAATAATATCAATATCATAAAACCACTAAAAAAATATTATTTGTCAATCATAGTTCTGCATTACCTATGCAACAAAAAATGAATATTGTAAGAAGCGAAAAGATAAGAAGATTTATAAGATGCATTGACGTGAAATCTCCACATACGGTAAGTGTCTGCAAGAGTTTGAAGAAATTCTTACTCTAAATTACTATCCCATGAAATGTTTGCATACGAAAGTCTCCACGAAACTCCCTTATAGAACACAACCTATGCAATTTTACCAGTTTCAAATTCTTTTTATCCTTGATGCATTTGATAACAAATTGCTAAGAGCTTTTCGACCCTTGGATTTACCTGTAAGAACCTCACATCAATGATTTACTATGAGAACAGTATTTGATAGAGAAACAACTGAAACATGGTCATTTAATAACTGTATTATATCTGATAACAAACTTCGTTTTAGATCAATGATTGTGTATATGATGCAAAATGCATAAAATGTCATCAATTTTATGTACTTAGGAATCACAGTACGAGCATTACACACAAGAACATAAGAACACGTCACACATAAAGATTGATGCATTTTCAAACGCAAGCAAACTTGTTCACAATCAGGGGCGACCCCACAGAAAAAGTGTTATATGGTGAGTTGTTAGTGACAACGTAATTTCAATGGGTGAATCTTCTGTCAGATATTTGTTAGCCTAACAGAATTTTTGTGTGGTCACCCCAGAACTTTTTCACTTAAAGATTTTAGCCTCAGACAACAACGGCATTAATTAAGGCTTCAGAGAAACCATTTTAATCAAGGAATTAAGACTTCCATTGAACAACAAAGGAAAGCATCAAAGTCGTCAACATCCGATTTCCTGATTTCTATTCTACATGTTTTACATGTCCATGTACATTTCTATATTTTGAATTGTATGTAATTTGCATGATATCATCTTTTTAAGTCTCGTCAGTGAATTTTTTATAATAAAAGACTATCAGCAGCAACTTGGCTTATTTCCATCTATCTTAATAGAAAACTGCAGCAATAGTATTTAACATTAACATTAAAGAAGGCAGAATGTACTACAGATTTAATTCATCAAAATTTGCTTCATGTCGTACGCTACAGACTTGTCAGAGGTAACAGATATTTTCCATAGGTAGTGCACTTGTCTTAATAAATTTCTCTGGCCCCATCAGAGTACACCTTGAGAATAACTGATAGACACAGACCACTTGTCCGTAGCCCGCTAGCCAGTAAAGTAGAGAAGACTTCAAACAGCCTGCGTACTTACCGTGATTTTCATGGTTCGGAGAACATTGACAGCAAAAAGTCTTCAATGTTTACAGAGAATCGGTCAAAACAGAAACAATTAGTAATACCGGCGATTGTTACTTTCAGTTTGCTTATAGACAAGGAGATAAAACCTTATCCAAGTATACAAATATGATAATCGTTGTACGTAAGTGTCAAGTGTTGCATGACTCTTGAAAGGTGATGCACTGGAATACGTTGATTATGCAGATCATTCAATCAAAACAGCGTGCCAAACTTCAGTGTGGTAATCAGCATCAGATAATTGTTCGATTTATCTCTATGAAATCAGCATGATAAATCATTCGTAATTGCTATCCATCGATTGCACTTTCATGTTTGAGAAAAAGTGCATAATTAAGCATAGAGTAAGTATAGATATTGGAAGCACAGAATTAGATTCATCCGCGCGCTTCGGTTTCCTAGACCCCAGACCTTGTTTTCAGACCCCTTTCTTGTTCGGTTTACCAAAGATACATAAGGACAGTTGCCCTCTTAGACCACTCATCAGTCAGATTGATTCGCTTTTTTCGAATTTATCGAAGTTCATTGCTTCTCTCATCCAGGAATTTGCCGTGGATGGTCCATCATACGTGAAGAACTCCATGGACCTGAAAGAGAAGCTGTTGTCCGCGTCAAATTTGGACACAGGATTGTTGGTGAGCTTTGACGTGGAGTCATTATTCACGAATGTACCTGTGGTTGGTGTCTTTGATGCGATGAAGTGGTATATTGGGAGGCATTCTCAATTCCTTTCACGATGTGTTTTTTCGATGGAGGAGTTACTCGATCTCACTGACTACTTATTACGAAGCTGTTACTTCGAGTTTGATGGTCGTTTCTTCGTTCAGTTAGATGGAGTGAGTATGGGCAGCAGTCTGGGGCCCGCAGCGGCAAATGTATACACGAACTTCTTTGAGTACGAAACTTTCACGTTGGCAAGGGAGCTTGGTATGAATATTCTCATTGCTTGGCATCGTTATGTTGATGATGTCCTTGCTTGCTGGACGCATGGAGAGGATCAACTTCCTGGTTTCTTGGATTTTCTGAATTCGCGAGTGGATTCTATTCATTTCACCATAGAGATTGAAATAAATGGGAAGATCCCCTTTCTGGGTGTACTGATTAACAGGAATGGTGGTTCTCCGGTTTTCCCGGTGTATGAAAAACCTACACATTCAACTATTTATCTCAATAGATCCTCATGTCATCCTCGCAATGTATTCGGTGGTGTTGTCAGGTCACTTGGTTTACGTGCTTCTCGTCTTTGTTCGGAGTCGACAATCGGTGAGGAACTTGGGAGTTTAAAGAACACACTTTTGACAAATGGTTACCAAAAAAGGAAATTGCGCAACAGATGCGTTCACTGGATTGCGACACGAGCAGGAGTGCTGAGCAAAGGAAGATCACTGGTTCTATTCCATTTGTACCAGGTGTAAGTGACGTTATCAAGTCCAAGTTGACTGCGTTTGATATCAACATTGCGCTCAAACCAGTTTCTACGTTACAAGACATTCTGGTTAGAAAACGACCTTCAGCAGCACTTTGTTTGGGCTCCGTCTACCATATCAAGTGTGGCTTTTAGGATTGTTCCTTCTCGTACGTGGGGGAATCTGCAAGACCGATTGAGAAAAGGAAGGCTGAACATAGTAATGGGCAAAAGACCGTTCCAGGACACCATAAAATTCAAAAAAATGGTATCTTTAAAAACGACATAAATTCATGAATTTAGACCCTTTTTCAGGTTTTTAAGACCTAAATACATGAATTTAGTCCATTTAAAAAGTATCATTTTTGAAAAAATTGGTATCTTTAAAAACGACATAAATTTATGAATTTGAACCCTTTTTCAGGTTTTTAAGATCAAAATTCATAAATTTAGGCGTTTTTAAAAATACCCAATTTTTCAAATTTTTCAAAATCTCAAATTTGAGAATTACAATTTTCACCCTTAAAATCATGACCGTTCCAGGACACCGAAAATCATAAAAGTTAGTATTTTTAAAAATGACTAAATTCATGAGTTTAGACGTTTTTCAGGTTTTTAAAATATATCATGTGTCTAAAAATATTTCTTTAAAAGTGGAAGAAACAAAAGTGGAAGAAACCGCAAGAATATATCCTTCAATATCATATGAACGTAGTTCTACTACCCCCTCCCTTCTAACTTCTAGGGGTCCCTTCTGACTTCTAGGGGTCCCTTAAGAAATTTTTTATTATAAAATGAGCAACATAAATGTTTTTTTTAAATTATATGGAACGCAAACAACTACAAATTTTGATCTAAAGAAAATCGCAAATCAATTAGGAATAAAGAATTTTCATGTTCTAATGAGAGACGAGTTACAATTGATCAAAAATAAGCCAACAGGAACCTTCAGTTCCCGGAACAAAGTTATAACTATAAATTTCATAACAAATCTTCACACAACAGGTGAAAAAGGAGTACATTGGTCAGCGGGGCATAGAAATAAAAATGGAGATAATTACTATTTTGATTCTTATGGACTTCCACCTACAAATGAAGTCAGAGAATTACTTGGAAATGGAACTTATAATACGTTTCAAATTCAAAAACCGGGAACTACTTATTGTGGTCAATTATGTCTTTATGTTTTATTGAAATTACAAAAAGGAGTTCCATTTCTAGATATTATGTTAGAATTGAATGAACCGTAGGTTCTATCGCTACGCCTAACAAGGGAATTTAATTCCCGAAGCGTTAGTTCCAATAATAATAATAATGATAATTAAAAATCAGTTCGTTGTAATTCATTTTGATAAAAACGGCCTCTGATATCTTCATTATCTAAATCTTTGATTTCGTAAGTAATCGGATAAGTTTGATTTATTTTACAAACTTCAAATATTTCTTTTGTCCAATAACCAACAAAGCCTTTTTAAAATTTATTCTTATATTTAAATATTCTAACTCTATCTCCAATTTTAAATTTCGGCTTAAGTTTCTGCAATTTCTGTTTATTGGTTCTTCACCTGGTTTTGGATTATTATTCTCATCTAGTCTTATATCTAATCGAGTTCCTGGACCGGTATATGAATGACCAGGAAGATGTTTTTCTTTCGAATATTTACTCCAAAATAAATCCAGGAAAGTTTTCTAATGTTTTATGTATGTCACCTCCAATATGGTGACAGTTTGAGTTTTTTTTTTTGTTTAATAGATAATTCAATAAATCTAAATTAGCAATTTTTAATTTAATTAAATTTTCGGAATTTGTAGAATTCATTTTTAAAGAGAAAAAAATTTTACCTTAGAAAATAAAAGTTTTACCTTATGGACCAAAGGTCCTGAGGTTATTACCGAATCATACTAGGACTTAGATATATTCCAGAACCATCTTTAGTTTCTTTAATTTCAATTAAATCATCAACATTGTGGAGAATATTTTTAAGAACTCGTTTTCCTTCGTCAACTAATTTTAATTTACTAATAAAATTATCTACAACTCCTTCTCCCTTAGCAACTTTCTCTAGCTCTCTATTATGACGTTTTTGTTCTTCTAATGCTGCTTTCTCTGATTTATTTTTATTTACTGCTTGGACAATATCAGCTGTCCCACCTGCAACACTTCCTGCTGCTGCACAGAAAAAATTCTGCTAAAATAATTTTACTAAAATAATTTTACTAAAAAATATATTTTAGAATTTTGCTAGACCAGCTCCGCTACAGCTTTGCTGGTTGAACCGAAGGTTGCTGTTAACACCATTACCTCTTATTTCTTCAATTGAACGTTTTATGGCTACGCCTGATTTCTTCTTATGTTTACTATCAGACGGAGCTCCGCTCCTCAAGGTTTCCCCCACAGCTATGTTAGCAATTTTGTTTTTTGTTTCCTCTGAAAGTGTTTTTAAATTTTTTAGTTCTTCGGAATCATTCCTAAGTTTACGAATAGCTTCTAGTTGTTTTAATTCGTTTTGAGACTTGACAGCATTTGATATTGCACTAGCTGTACTACCTATAGCAGCTGCTCCTTTTGCAGCAGATGTAATCAAATCTTTATTATTTTTAATTAAGTTAACGATACTTCCGATACCAGAAAAGATGCCAGCCCCTTCTTTTTGGACGGCACCTGCGGTGCCTAGGAACTTTTGTGTTCCGATTGTTTCTACACTGTCATAATGGTAAACAGATTTCATAGATGGTTCATGAGAAATTTTTTGATTTGAAGCAAAATGTTTAAGATTGTGTTTATAAATCATAGGCAATTTTTAGGATTAAATTTGACGTTTGGGAAAAAATATTTACGATTGGTTAGTAACCTGAGGACCTTTGGTCCGATCGGCTAAAGCCTCTGAACAAAGTTCTATTGGTTAGTAACCTGAGGACCTTTGGTCCGATCGGCTAAAGCCTCGAGGAGCTTCGCTCCGATAGGTTAGAAACCCAAGACTTCGTCGATCAAGATTTACGTTTGTGAATGGACAACAACTTCGAGATAACTTTATTAATTGATTGTTGCACTTTATCTATTGCGTCAAGTAGCGTGTGATGTACTTTAATTTCTTTTCTATTAACTTGCATTTTCTGCTGATTAATCTTCAACGCCGTTTTAAGAGCATTTAACTTAATTTTAAGAACATCTAATTGTCTTTTAACAGCATCTACCTGTTCTTTATTTTCTTTAGAGTTTTCTTGTAAATTTTTCTTTAATTCATTTTCTAAATTGATTTTACGAGTTTTCATTTTATCAACTCTTTGATTAAGTGAGTTTACTTCATTTATTATTCTATTCATCTTTTTCATTTGTTGAGTAATTTTAGAACTTAATTCATCAACACTTTTTTGGAATGTAGTTTGTAACTGCTTTAAATTTTTTTAAATTCTTTCAGGTAGTTTTTTTATTTCATCTTCTAATTGTTCTTTTAACATTTTTATCTGATGTTTATTTTTAATGACTGCAGATTTTAAATTTATAGAAAGTAATATTAAAATTTTTGATTGTTCAGAAATCTTTTTAAAAAGTTTTGCTATATCTGCTTCTAGCTCTCTATCCTTTTTATCAAGTTTTAATAGTTTTTCGTTTAATGATTTGTCATTAAGTTTTAGCAACTTTAATTCATTCATCAGTGGAACCAAAACATCGTTTATATATTTTTCTTTTAAATCATTGATTTGTGTATCAACATATTGTTTATTTGTCAACTCTGTATTTTGTTGCGGAAGAATAGAAAGATGCAATGGACCAGATAAAACGTCTCCAGTTTTCATGATATAATTTTCTATTTCTATTTCCAATTCACGATTATTTGGGATATATGCACCTCCACCAACATTTGGTAACATCATTTTTTAACAATACAAAAATTAAATTTTTTCTAATAAAAATAAAAAAATAAAATTTTTTCTAATAAAAAAAAATGGAAACCCCAAATTTAAAAAAATTATATTCGCCCGCATCATCCTGTTCTTCTTATTCGACGAGATCAACGGGATTTGAAAATAAATGTTTTGATAATAATAATAATCCATGTATAGATGTTAATATTTTATTTCAATTACAAGCCGAAATATTTAGAGAACATACTAAAGGTTTACCTTCTATAGAAACTAATTATTGTTTATTTCCGGGGGATCCATTTATTAAATTTATGGATATTGTTAGTAAATATAATGATGTAGCTTATGTGGAATTAAATAAAGAAAATATGGTTATAATAGGTCACAATAATGTTTATGGATTTATTAGAGCAGTGTTAACAATTAGTAATACTGATTGGATAGAAACTAAAATTATCAATTATATCAATATTAAAGAATTAGTTAAAAAATTAAAATCTTTTTCGAAAGAAAAAATTAGATTATTTGTTGACGATCAAAATCAATATAACATTCACATAGAGAGTAAAAAACATAATGAAGAATTATTATGCCAAGTTTATTATAGAGATACAATTTATAAACAAGAAACATTAGAAATGCCGCAAAGATATGATGATGATACTTATATAGGATTATATTCAAACTTAAATATTAATTTGTTAAAATCTTATATAAATGGTTTAGCTCAACAAGAGAAAATTTATATGTGGACTACACCTTATACTATTAACAATGTCCATAATCATAATCATAATAAACGAACTGAAGGTTCTAGAGCTTTGCCCGATCTTAAAGAATCTTATAATAATAATGATGATGATAATATAGATGATGATAACATAGACGATGATTCTGAAACATTTGAAAAAGGTGTAAATGGTAAAAATGATTATAAAAATTTAAGTGAAGAAAAATTTATATCTCATACTGATGTACATGATATTAATACTACATATAATCAAAATTTATCTAAATTTCATTTTCTTACAATTGAAAATAATAATGATGGTATAGTTGAAGATACTGTTAGACAACTATGTGTCGGGTCTACAAAATTTAAATTAGGATTTACATCTAATCAATTTAAAATTTTATCATCTTTAATAAAAACTAAAAGTGATTCAGATTATGGTGGTGTTATTAAATTTTCCAAAAGAGATCAAAGACCAATATTTTTCTCTATTATATTATTATCAGATAAAAGATGTAATTTAGAATAAGATATTCCAATAAGAGAATGGTATCCTATCAGGGAATGGCATCCTATACCAAAAAGTGTAATTTATGATGATGAAGAAACAATTTATGATGATGATGAAGAATCAATTGATGATGATGAAGAAGCAATAGTTAGTGAAAAAAAATTTAAATTATCTTTTGATAAAACATTATATGATGAAACTTAATATGATAAAACTTAATATGATAAAACTTAATGTGACAAAGAAAATAAAATAACTTAGGAACGTGAAATGTATAATAATATATGATAACTCTCAAGTCCTTGATATTAGAATGTTTATATCTAAAATTAAAACACAAATTTTTCTTTAAAAAATAAAAAATGGAAAATACCAAGTTTTATTGTGTCTTATGTAAAAAAAAGCTGCAAACAAAAAGAAGTTATCAATCTCATTTAAATAGTAAATTGCATTTACAAAATGTAGATCGAGTTGATGAAGGAAATATATTAAAATTAAATAGTTATAAAAACTATCTAGAAACATTGCCTACTGATATAAGAGTTAAAAAAATGTTTGATGATTATTCACATTCGGAATATAAAAAAGTTTTTAATAGTGAAGATGAACATGTACCAGATGGAAGATATTTATTTAGCGATACTGATGAATTTGATGAAGCTGAACGAACAGATGAAGCGGTAACAGATATAAAATATTTATTTAATGAATCTGTTCGAACCGAAGGTTCCAGGGCTTCGCCCGTTGAACATAATGAAACCGATGAAACTTTTTATAATGTATTAACAAACTTTTATAATATATTTAAGAAATCTTTCAAATGTTACATGAATGTTGAAGTACTTTATACAAAAAATGGACCTGATGGAATTCCTGAAGAAATAATACAAGGAAATTTTACAAATTCACAAGAAATTCATAATGTAAATGATATACAACCCATATTTGAATCGATGATACTTAAATTAGAAAATTGTATAATTGAAGCCCAGTTACGTGAATCTGGTTGGAGATTTGTTAAAATACTATCTAAGAAAATAGTAATTGATAAATATAAAAATAATACTGGTGGTAGTTATGTTCCTTTACCTTTCAGTTCACCACAAATAATCAACATAAAAAATGAAGATGATTATTGTTTTCTGTGGAGTATTATAGCACATTTACATCCTACAGAATATCATAAAGAAAGACTAAGTCATTATAATAAAGAAGAATACATAGATGAATTTGATCTTTCTGATGGCTTAGATGAATTTCCATATGATTATAATAGGTTAAAAAAGTTTCATAAAAAGAATAAAAATTTAATAGAAGTAAATGTTCTTGAATTAAATGTGAATTATGTTTCTATTGGTAAAATTACTCCACTTTACTCAGATTCAAAAAAATTTTATTTGAATAATAAAAATTTATGTCAATCAGAAATAGTATATAATGATAGGGGAAATTACATGCATCATAATATTTTTTACCAAGGAAATATAATATGTACTGAAAAATTTGAAATTATAAAAACACTATCACCAATAATGATTAATCATAATAATTATAAAGGACGTAATTATAATTATGATTATGATACCGATTATTTATCTTTATCTTTAGAATATCAACAAAAATTACAAAATTTAAATGAAATTTTACAAAAATGTAAAACAGATTATCAACAACAAACAAAAATATTAGTACAAGAATATGGCCATAAATATCAAAATAAGATAGAAACGATTCAAAAATTAAATGAAGACAATAAAGAATTAAATAATGAAGAAAATGAAACCAATCAAAAAATAAATGAATCTTTAAAAAAATGTCAACAACAATATAAAGAGCAATATGATAAAGAATATAGTTATCAGTTACAAATATTAAATCAAAATTATCATCGAAGTACATTTAATCTTACAAAAGAAATTGATGAAACACATGAAATATATCAAGATAAGTTTGAAAAACTAGAACAGACAAAACAGCCAGCACAAGCGAATATATTATATTATCAGGGTCATTTTGTATTGTGTAAAGATGGTTCTATATTTACAAAAACTTCAGATAATGCTAATTTTCCTTGTCTCCAATGTATGACGAGCTTTAGAACTAAAGAAGAAATGAATAGACATTTGGAGAATTGCCAACAAAATGAAGCAGTCAGAAACACATTTCCAAAAGATGATTATTGAGAATATAATAAATGGTATTTTAAAAATAAAGTACCCCTTACTATTTATTGTGATTTTGAAGCATATAATGTTAATATGACACAAAATCGAACGGAAAGTTCCAGGGCTTCGCCCGATTCTGAAAATTATAATTCTGAAAATGGTACGGGCCAAGCCCTAGAACCTTCGGTTTTTAATTCTGAAAAAAGTGCAGCTGAACAAGGTAAAGAAAAATATTTATTTGAACAAAAACCATTATGTTGGGGAATGTACATTCATTCAAATTATCATGAATTATTTAAATCAGAATATTATCAATACTATGGTGAAGATAGTTCAGAAATGTTTACAAAGAAAGTAGAAGAATTACAAAGACGTTTTTCACAATTGCTTGAAACAAATATACCAATGATGCCATTAACAGAAAAAGAAAAATTAAATTTTATTAATGAAACAAAATGTTATTACTGTGGAAAAGAATTTACAAAAAATTATAAAAATGGCAAAGGTAGATATCTTGATAAGGTAAAAGATCATGATCATCTAAATGGATTATATAGAGGTGCAGCACATAATTCTTGTAATCTTAATGCTAATAAATTTAAATATAACTTTGTTCCTCTATATTTCTATAATGGTACTAAATATGATTTCCATCTAGTAATGAAAGATTTATTTTCATCTGAAAAATTACAACAACAACAAATAAATGTACTATGTAAAACAGAAGAAGAATATTTTTCAATGCAAATAGGTTGCATTAGAATTTTAGATGCATTTAGATTTTTTACTCCTTATTCATTAGATGTCATGGGAAAAACTTTGAAATCTGAACAATGTAAAATATTAAATAAATATAATTTAAAACCTTTAAAAGGAATATTTCCGTATGAGTATATAGCCTGCGGCTCACAGTCGAAGACTGATATAACTGGAGATAAAACCTGCGGTTCACAGTCGAAGACTGATTTTAATTCTGTGAATAAAATTATGGAAGAAAAACAACTTCCTCCAATAAATAAATTTAAATCAACATTAAAACAATCACAATTATCTGACGAAGACTATGCAGAAGCTGAAAAAAATTGGAGAGAGTTAAATTGTAAAACAATGTATGATTATACAATGAAATATCTACAGATAGATGTATTAATACTAGCTGATCTTTTCGAAAACTTTCGTGATATGTGTTTAGAATATTACGGAATAGATCCATGTTATTGTTATTCTACACCAGGTTCAACATGGCTAGCAGGATTAAAACATACAAATGTTAAACTTAAACATTATAAAGTAAATGCATATGATAAATTATTATTTTTTGAATCTGGAATTAGAGGTGGAGTTTCATCAGTTTTAGGTAATCGTTATGTACAGTGTTACAATAAAAAAGTAAATCCTGATGATTATGGAATAATGAAACCTTTATCTCCAGAAGAAAGCGATCAGTTTATAAAATTGTTTAATCAAAATATAGAAGGACTTATATCAAATGAAGATAGTCAAGCAGAAGTTGATGAAATCATGAGAGAAAACTATTTGTTATATTATGATTTTAATAGCTTATATTCTTCTTGCATGATACAAGAATTACCAACAGGTGAGATGGAATGGTGTAATATTCGTACGACATCAGAGATGTCTACTAGGGCTTCGCCCGTTCTAGATTATCAAAAAACATATGATGGAAATTATAATCATGGTTATATATATGAAGTTGATTTAGTATATCCTGATGAAATAAAAGATAAAACAAAATATTTTCCTTTCTGTCCCGAAAACAAAATTCCCAATATAGAAGATTTTTTAGATTATCAAAAATCTTTAATTCCTAAGAAATACAGACCAACAAAAAAACTTATGTTAACACAAAGTAAAAAAGGAAAGTATGTTGTTGAAGGAAGAATGCTAGATTGGTATTTAGATCATGGAATGATTCTCACAAAAATTCACCGGAAACTAGTGTATAGAAAATCTAGGTGGTTAAAAAATTATATAGAGTTCAATATTGAAAAACGTAAAATAGCTAAAAGAAATAAAGATGATTTTGGAAACGTGTTCTTCAAATTAATGAATAATGCATTTTATGGGAAGACTTTAGAAAATGTGCGTAATAGACAAAATATTGAAATAGTTTATGATAAAGATAGGTTTCAAAATTTAACAAGGAAACCTACATATAAAAGAACTACTAGATTTAGTGATGAACTATGTGCTGTACATTTACGTCGAATTAGCGTAAAACATGATAAGTTTAATTTTATTGGTTTCACTATATTAGAATTAGCTAAACTATTTATGTATAGATTTATATATGATTATTTAGAACCTGCTTATGGCAAAAACTATAAATTACACTTTACAGATACCGATTCTGTTTTCTTAGAATTAACAATACCGTATAATTCTACACTTGATGAAGAAATTAATAAAATAAAAGATATCATTCATCCTTCTGATTTATGTAAAGTATATAAGAGATGGCTGAAGGCGGGAGGACCATAATGAATCAATGATGTGAAAAAAATCAGCTTTCTCTCCCGAGTAATTTAATGCCACAAATAATTACGAATAAAAAATATGTACACAGCCGACGTTTCGGGTCCAGACCCTTTCTCAAGGCAAGGCAGCAATAAAATGACACTTATTGCTGCCTTGCCTTGAGAAAGGGTCTGGACCCGAAACGTCGGCTGTGTACATATTTTTTATTCGTAATTATTTGTGGCATTAAATTACTCGGGAGAGAAAGCTGATTTTTTTCACATCATTGATTCATTATGTAAAGTAAAAGATGAATTAGAAGGAAATGAAGATTTCATAACAGAAGCTATATTTTTAAAATCTAAATGTTACTGTTATGATACAACTAATAATATTAAAACACATAAAACATTAAAAGGAATTTCAAAGGCATCAGTGGCTAATCAAATAACATTTCAAGATTATAAAAATGTATTATTTAATAATGAAATAAAAACAGCATGTAATTATAGACTTAATTCAAAGAAACATAAAATGTATTTAAAAGAAGAACATAAATTAGCATTAGATCCATTTGATGATAAAAGAAAAATTTTACCTGATGGAATAACTACTTCACCTTTTTAATTTTCTAATTTCTAATTTCTAAGATAGACAAATTTGATATATATATAAAATAAAAAAAATATTGTAACACTATATTTGTATATTTTTTATCACTCGCCAAACAAATGTTCTATAACTCTATCATGAATTTTTTTATCAATATTAATTGTGATAAATCCATAATCTTTTGACCAAGCATTGTTACACGATTGTTTAAATTCATCTTTATTTCTTACGCATAAATCTCTTAACAAATCACTTAAGTTTCTTGCATTTATTTCAAATAGTATAAATATATTTGCATTCTTTCTAATAACACTTCCGTCTAATGAATACATACTTTGTGTTAAATAAAAAACACTACAGTTATTATGTCTACCTCTTGTGAAATAATTTCTCTGAACTGCCTGATTTCTATCATTAACACAATCATCAAAAATTACACAATGTTTCATTGTTTTATCTAGTTTACTAGGATCTTGCATATTACCACTATCATCTATTAATTGTATCTTTATATGCTTATTTTTATTGGTTTCAACTAACTGATTATTTTTTGCTGCTTCTTCACACCACGAACTTATTTCTTCTTCATCTTCAGATTTTTCATATTCTTTGAATAATGAAGCAATTGCTGATTTTTTAAGATTATTTTCAAATCCATATTTTAAAAATTGATAGACGGGTTGTTCTGCCGTTGTTGTATAAATTATAAGATTGTTATAATCCAAAAAATTTGGAGTCGTTAAAATTTTAAATAATAGATATGTTTTTCCACAACCCGATCTTCCACAAATAACTGACAAAGCTTTATTAGATAAATTTGGATGATGATTAAATTTAAGTTTTTTTTATTAAATGGAGGTAGTTCACTCATTTTTTAGTAAAAAAATTTTATTTTGATTTTTTTTATTTTTTGTTTCTAAAGAAGAAGAAGAAAATTAAACTTCTCTAGCTTCGCGTAGGAGTTTATACCTCCCGAATCAAAAGATCTATCATAATCTCTTCACCTCCAAAATTTATTTCTTTTCCTTTTTCATCAGTGATTCTCATGTTAATGTTGTTAATAGTTTTTCTTGTAATAGGGAAATATATTAATGTTTGTGGAATTACATTTAATCTATAACCAATGGGTACAGTAAAAGCTGGAAAACTGAATATTAAATTTGACAATTTACCATTTATATATCCTCCTTCAATAATGTCACAATGTACAACAATTGAATTTATTTCAGTTATTTTTGGAATCTTCTCACCTAAATGATAACCTTGACTATAGGTTTGTTTATTAAATCCTAATAGCTTTGACAATGATCTATCATGACTAAAATCAACTTGATGATTTTCGTCTAAAGTAAGAGAAAATTTATTGACTGCCGGTTCAACTGCAAAATGTAATTGTTTCTTATCTTTAAATGGTATACCTAAATGTCTCTTAATTTCATTTGATATTGATTCAACTTCGTAAGAACCAGGAAGAAAAGTTAATATTTTCCATGTTTTGCCTTTATCAGTAGAATATCTAAATTGGTCATTCACATCTTTGATAACGTTTTGAATAGTGTTAAATGTAGAGAAACTAGTCAATGCAATTTGATAATTTTTATTTTGTTCTAAATGAAGAATGGGTTCTAAATTACAAGTGTGTGATGAAGTAGTTGTTATAATTTTTAACGTCGTACTAAATTATGATGAACCCAAAATCTCTGTCAAATTTTCTAAATGATTATTAATTTTGTCTAAATCTGCTGAACACATTTTTTAGTTTAAATTTTGAATAAATATTTTTTTATAAAAAAATTAGAAACAACATATTTCAGCTACACTTTTATAATCCTCTTCATTTAGAATCTTCTTTTCTAACAGTCTTTTCAATATAGCATGAATTTCATTGAAACTAGAATTATGTCCTTCTTTTATTGCAGATATTAAAATATTTAATCTATTTAGTAATTCTTGTGGATCATCTGGTAAAAATATGGTTGTTTCTGTTTTCTGTTTTTCAGATAAACCTTTCCCTACTTTAACTCCCGTTGATAATAAATTTTCTAATTGTTTATAACGTCTAAGAGATTTTACTGCACCAGCTCTATCTAACATAGCTTTATATTTTATGAGATCTTCTACAGCATAATTATTTAAATCTGCTCCTCTTAAAAGATCAACAAAATTTCTATCTAAATTAAAAGGAGATTTATCTGGTGAAAAAGTTAAACCTCGAAAAGGTTGTGGAAATATTTCTTTTTGTCCGAGATAAAATCTAGGTATTGTTTTTCCATCTATAAATGAGATAGAATGTTCAAATTGCATAGATTTTGGTAATTTCTTATTAATGTTTGATTCTAGTAATCCATAGTCATCTAATATAGTTTTGTGCTCTGGATCTGTTATATCAATTTGTTTATCATTATTTGTAAGTTCTTTTTCAAGAGTTTTAAATGGTTTCATAGTTTTTTCAAAATCAGTTTTTACTTGTTCGGTTTGCTGCATTTTTTCAAACATATCAGATTGAATACCAGCTTTTATCATTCTATGTTGAAGATGATTTTCTTTCATAATATTTCTTAGTTTTATTAACTATTCTAATTGTTTTATTCTTTTAAAATTTTCAGCTCTAATTTTATCCATTTTTAAAATATAATATTTGAATTTTGTGGTAACATTGGAATACAACAAAAACATTTTACTGAACAAATTATTTTTTTATTGCTTTGTTGTCTGACATCTTTTCGTTTAAAGTTTTCTCGTTTTAAGTTTTGTTTAATAAAGTTTTGCTTAAATTTTCGCTTAAAGTTTTTAGTTCTTCTAAAAAAATTTTGTCATTTTCTTCATTAGAAATTTTGCCATCACTAGAAATTTTGCCATCCTGTCTATTCTTATCATCAACTTTTTCGGACTGTAATTGAAAGGTTTGATTTACTTCATTAGCTATTTGTTCAAATTTTTCAATCTCATCTAACGTAATAACATTATCATCACATACTCTTTGAAAGTAGTAATGTAGTTTATCATAGACTTCTTTAATATGTAAATGCTTAGTTTTTAATGATTTTCGTTTCTTAGTTATTAAAGATTTATCTAACATTGTAACAAGTGAAGTTGCAAAAACACCCGTACCTGTTAAAGCTGTAGCAACTACTGGAATTACTAAAACACCTGAAGATATAACAATTGTTAAAGCATCTAAACTTATTGTTAAGAATATGCCAATTCCTTGTGTTACATTCTTAACTTTACTCCATCTCTTTCTTAATTTTTTATAATGCTCTAATCTTAATAATAATTGAGATTCCTTATCTTTCATATACCTAACTCTATCTTTGTGTTTTTCTTTATTCATTTTTTCAATGTCCATTAAAGTAGAACTACGTTCATATGATAACGAAGGATATATTCTTGCGGTTTCTTCCACTTTTGTTTCTTCCACTTTTAAAGAAATATTTTTAGACACATGATATATTTTAAAAACCTGAAAAACGTCTAAACTCATGAATTTAGTCATTTTTAAAAATACTAACTTTTATGATTTTCGGTGTCCTGGAAAGGTCATAATTTTCAAAGTAAAATGTCACAATCACAAATTTTGAGATTCTTAACTTTTCTGATTTTACGGTGTCCTGGAACGGTCATGATTTTAGCGGTGAAAATTGTAATTCTCAAATTTTGAGATTCTTAACTTTTCTGATTTTACGGTGTCCTGGAACGGTCATGATTTTGGGAGTAAAAATTGTAATTCTCAAATTTGAGATTTTGAAAAATTTGAAAAATTGGGTATTTTTAAAAACGCCTAAATTTATGAATTTTGATCTTAAAAACCTGAAAAAGGGTTCAAATTCATAAATTTATGTCGTTTTTAAAGATACCAATTTTTTCAAAAATGATACTTTTTAAATGGACTAAATTCATGTATTAAGGTCTTAAAAACCTGAAAAAGGGTCTAAATTCATGAATTTATGTCGTTTTTAAAGATACCATTTTTTTGAATTTTATGGTGTCCTGGAACGGTCTTTTGCCCATTACTGAACATGTTCGCGACATTCGTGAGTTTGAT
This sequence comes from Prostheceraeus crozeri, assembly GCA_907163375.1. Lineage (NCBI taxonomy): Eukaryota > Metazoa > Platyhelminthes > Polycladida > Euryleptidae > Prostheceraeus > Prostheceraeus crozeri. The sequence continues at coordinate 16,302 of CAJQUW010014560.1, read as the reverse complement.
ACGGACAGATCAGAGTTGGCCAAGCATTTGGTGAACACTGGCCATCGAATTGATGTTGATTCGTTGACCATAGTGGACAGGGAGTCTGTCTGGAGGAAAAGAATCGTAACGGGATCACTGTGTACACGGAAACTTCAGTCTTCGAATAAAACTAATATTGATTTAGGTGAATTTTATGATAATGTCATGTAGCTTGCTCATTGAATAGTTTCTTCTCTTTATGTAGATTTTAACATATTTATCATTTTACTTATATTTTACAGAATGAGTAGTATCTAGTTATTTCTTATTCAGTTCTGGTAAAGAATTCTTTCTACAAGCAGTGAGATATGATCATCTGTTGTCAGCATGGCTTCTGTATCATGAATTAAAATTCAGTTTCTTGAGGATGGCAGACGGCGTCTGTCGAAAGCGCTCGTGAGAACCGTGAGTGTTTTTCTTGTTTCGTTGGTCAACATCGACCATGGGATGTCCTCCGAATCAAATAATAATAATAATAATAATAATTATACGCAATGCACAAGATTGAAGCAATCAACACGTTCGCAGTACCCGTCATCAGCTACACAGGGGGAGTGGTAAAATGGAGAGTCCAAGAACTTGATGAACTGAACCGCAAGACTCGCAAGATCATGAATATGTACGGTGGACTGCACCCAAGAGCAGACGTGGATCGCCTCTACTTGCCGCGGGATCGGGGAGGAAGAGGCTTGAAGAACTTGACCGACATAGTGGAACAAGAAAACCGAAGTCTAACAGAACACCTCCACAACGTTGCTGATGACCCACTGCTGGCGGTGGCTCAAGCAAGTGATCTGTACAGACAATGTGAGGAAACAACAGCAGAATGGAAAGAAAAGAGAATGGAAGAGCGGTATCAGAAATGGAAAGACAAAGCAATGCACGGCCAATATGTACGACAAATGAAAGAAATAACATCAGGGAAGGCATGCTATAGTTGGTTGAAAACAGTCAAGTTGAAGATAGAAACGGAAGCACTACTTGTCGCAGCCCAGGACCAAGCCTTGAACACGAAAGCGCATTCAACGTACATAACAAAAGCAGGCACAGATCCGAAATGCAGAATGTGCAAGGCTACAGATGAGACAGTCGCTCACATCCTAACTGGCTGCTCAAAGCTAGCCGGAAACGAGTACGTCAACCGGCACAATGAAGTTGCAAGGATAGTCCATCGAAGCATATGCATGGACTACGACTTGCCCGTATCACGTGAACCCTGGCAGCACGTGCCTGTGCCAGTGATAGAAGACAGCGCAGTGAAGATCTTGTGGGACTTCGAGATACGGACTGATAGAAGAATCACAGCAAGAAGACCAGACATAGTGATAGTGGACAAAGCGAAGAAGACTGGCATCATAATCGACATATCAGTACCCGAAGACCGGAACATCAACAACAAAGAAAAAGAGAAAATCACAAAGTATCAAGACCTGAAAATGGAAATACAGAAGCTGTGGAACATCAAAGTAACGTGCATCCCTGTTGTGATCGGATCACTTGGAGCACACACAGGAAAGTTGACGAAGTACCTGAAGGAAATCCCCGGACACCACCATGTACCTCAATTGCAGAAGGCCGCCTTGCTTGGCAGTGCCTATATACTCAGGCGAACTCTTGACCTCCCTGAGTCCTGGTAGGACTCCGAGATCTTGAGCATTGTTCCGACTTGTGAGAGTCGTGTACCAAAAAAAAAAAAATAATAATTGTATTTGATTCAAGGAAAACAAATACAGAGCCCAACTAAAGGGCTAACCAGGCATATCATGATAGAAGAGTTATACACAAGTTGTCAAGCTATTGGTGTGGAGTCACGGAATGAAAGAAAAAGTGTTAATAAGAGAGCGTACATTGTTTCCAGTAATTACCAAATATCAAGTCTTTGAAATAGCCTCTCAATAACTACTTTGAATTTTGAAACGGATTCAACATTTATTTCTGCATCTGACAGCATATTCCAGTATTGGGCAATTCCTGCTGGACCAGTGAAAAAATAATTGCGATAATTGTGATGGCAGCGGCTTGTGTAAAGTCGGAAGTGGTTACCTCGAGTTGAGGAGTTTGTTACAACATCAAAGAGCTTGAAAATATCGAGGTCAACGTACCCATGGACAGCTTTATACAAGAAAATGAGATGATATCGAATTCGACGAGCCTGCAATGACTGAATCTTCAAATTATATAGCCGCTCACGATAGGGGAGATGTCCAAAGCCAGGTAGTCTTTTGGTCATTCGTCTTTGCACACTTTCAACAAGTTTGATATTTCTCTGTGTATAAGGCTGCCAAAGTATGTTACCAAACTCCAATTTACTTCTGACGTATGTCTTAAAAAGATTGATTGATGCATGTATATCCCGTTGTGAGAATGAACGGGAAATCATGCCAAGCATTCGACGTGCTTTATTAACAGTCAGGGAAACATGTTCATCAAATGAAAGTCTATCATTGATAGTTATTCCCAAATCTTTGAAAATTCTAGTAGCAGGGATCGTTCTGTTGCACAGTATATATGATTGTCGCATATCCGATGTTCTAGTACCAAAATTAACAACACAACTTTTACTTACATTCAAGTTCAAACCGTTGTCAGTATTCCACCTTTCGAGTCGATCTTGATCCTGCTGATGTTGCGCATGATTCTCGGATTCACTGGAGCCTCTAAGACCATTCAAATGCAATTTTAATATCATCGGCATACTTCACAATCTTGCCCCATACTATTGCTTCGTCAAGGTCATTAGTGTATAACGTAAACAGAATCGGGCCTATGACAGAACCCTGAATTACCCCACTCATTATTACACGTGGGGATGAGACATGGCCTTTGAACAAAACTGATTGAGTTCGCTGATGAAAATAGTTCTTCAGCCAACGCAACATAGTTGAACCAAATCCATAATATTGTAATTTGAACAAAAGGCGATCATGTGGTATGCTTTCAAAAGCTTTGCTATAGTCCAAGAGTAACAGATCGATATCCGTAAAATTATCACATGTTTTCGTAAGGTAGTCATAAAATTCAATATGAGCGGTTTCAATTGATCGACGAGGGATAAATCCATGCTGAGTCGGTGAAATAATGTTCAAAGACGTACAATGATCTATGATATGTCTGCGAATGATGCGTTCCATAATGCGACACACTGTGCTTGAGATGGTCACAGGACGGTAATTTGATATATTGCTTCTCGAGCCAGCTTTGAATATCGGAGTAACCAGAACGTTCCTCCAACCATCAGGAAGTAAAGCGGTGTTGAAAGACAATTTGTATATTCTATAGAGTAACTCAGAAAATATTGGAGCACCTTTCTTTAGCAGAGTATACGATAGACCATCGTTATCTATACTCGTAGAATTAGGCAATGAGCAAATCACATCATACACGTCCTTCACCTCAAACGTTAGAGGGTCCATGATACTAGTAACTTGATCACATTCAAAATCAACAGTTTGTGATGACGATGAAAATGATAACGCGAAGAAATCATTGAACTTTTCAGCTATGGTATCAGGTTCAAAGCAAACATCGCATTGTAAATCATGAAATATACTTGGAACACTGTTGACTTTCAACTTTGTATTTACATATTTCCAGAACATCCTTTTGTTGGTTACATATAGGCTAGAGATCTTCTCCTCGTGATCATTTCTTGCTTGATCAATTTTGCAACTGAGGTTTGAATCGGCAGCTCTCAAGCGTAATTTATTAGAAAAAGTAGGATTTTTCTTGACTTGAGCAAGGCATCGTCGCCGATGTCTGAATGCAGTTCTCACGTAGCTTCTGAACTTGGGAGACCATTCTTGCTTTCTTTTCATCGGAACACATGAATGAATGATTGACCTAGTGTCTTGTAGGAAAGCAGTCCATAAAGTGTTCACATCAGTCATGCCTTCAAGATGAGTCCAATCATGATCTCTGAGCATTTGGTGAAATTGTTTCCACTTAGCTTTTGAATAAAGATAGATGTTGGTATTCGACGTAGTTATCTTTTTTAATGATAATGTCACGTCAAAAGTAATGATTGAGTGGTCCGAAGTACCAAAGCGTTCACGAACGACTACATCATTCACCATCATCAATGGAGTAGTGAAAACTAGGTCAAGAATATTGTTTGACTCAGGGCGGGTAGGCACAGTGATATTTTGAATAAGAACATTAGCGAAAAACCATTCCATCATAGAATTATCAGCTCTGTTATATGTAGGGTCACTCCAATCAATTTCAGGATGGTTGAAATCACCAACAACACAATACTGGGCACAGATATTAGCGAAGGTTGAGTTCAGGAAATCGAAAAGAGAATCATCGTTAACAGAATGAGGCGGACGATATATGCATGCAAATCCTACTTTCTCATTATCATCAGTTACCACATAGCATGAAATTGCATCAAAATCGTTACAAGAAATACTATGAACAATAGTTGAAGGAACAGTATTCTTGATAAAAATCATTACCCCACCTCCTCTACGGTCGAGTCGATCACATCTATAGTTTGTGAAGTTGGGGATCATGAAGTAACTCTCTGGATACTCGTCAGTAGACCAATAATTCAAATAATTCAATCACATGTCCCTTGTTTGCTCATTCGATTCAGTGTATGCACTATACAGTGAGAAATGCCGAGGAGAGGATGTGAAAACATCAAGTGAACTAATTTTCGTGCGCCTGCTAATTTTTTTAATAATGATCGGAAGTGCCAACATCATGGGGAAAAGTTGTGCGCAATGATCTGAATTCTTCGAATCTGAAGGAATTGTGGCAATCGAAGCACTTCGCTGGAACTCACATTAATCCGTAAGCGACGCACGACTTTTTTTCCTATCTGTGTAAGGCATTAGGAATTCCTTTTTGCCCACTTAGTAAGTTCCTCGATGTGCCTCGATCGCGAATTAGTCGCACTTCTAGCAAACCGAAGCAGATAAACAGAATATTTAATTCTGTGATAGGAAGTGTCGATTAAAAAAAAATCAGTATACAGTGAAATTTGTATTTCAACAGATTCAGTTTTTTTGTGGAGGTTGATCACTTTTTAAGAAACCAGAATTTTGCAAAATTATTCCTGTATTTATATACTAGCGACGTGAAGCCACTGCATCCTTCGGAGTTTACTATGGATGCTCATATTGTTTTTGAAGATTCAGCACTTAGTACAATAAGTTTATCTAAAGAAGTTTGTTTTTTGCCTGACTGCATCTAGTGGTCTCCTAGAAGTACTAACGTCAATACCAGAAATTTTGTGAATACCGTAAATGATGCTTGTAAAACTTTTCATGGTCCTATTATGATATTGGGAAGCTTAAATTGTCTTGATGTGGATTGATCTATCTCATGTGTTCCTTCATACTGTGATTTTTTTAATAGACACAGTTAATGAAAACTTTTTGTCACAAATGGTTGACGTTCCTACTCGCGGTACAACATTCTGGATCTTGTATTAGTAAATTCTTCGCCAGGGAATTCTTTTGTTGGAATCAAACTCTATGAACGACGTCCATGAAGCATTGGGCCCTAGTCCCGTGCAAAGAGGGGTGCTAAGAATCACGCAGTCCGACTTTGCTTATGTTAAAAAAAGCTTTAACCCCTTGACGTCGGCAGGGTTTCTTAAAACATCAACTGCCGTCTTTTGCGATGATGTATTTGTCCAATATGACGGGAACGTGTAGTACACGTCGATATTTTCATTGTTCTATCAGCCGAGGACGTGTACAGCACGTTCTTTTGTCATTGACATTTTCCTTTAGCCGTTCGTGGGTTACTTTGCCGATTTTTGAATTCAGTAAGTTCAGACAAATCTGATGATATAAAGTTTTCTATATCTTTGATCTGTAGAACTTGGTTTGTATCTATCTTATTTCTATTCCGAGAATGTGTGCCTGCAACACTGGCGCATTGCGTCTGCAATGTGGAAGATGCGCACAAATCTTAGTTTCAATTCTTTTTTGGTCCTCAGTATTACTTTTATAAAAAGGTAATCGGCCCATGTCTTTATATAGTGTTCTAACCTTCAATTTGAGAAAGAATATGCCTACATATAAAAGCCTACTTTAGAACTGAAGACAATTAATTTGCGGATGTCTGGTGAAAGTTGCATTGAAAGTCTATGTCGTTCATAGTTATCTCAATTTTTATCGTGAAGAATGATGAATGACAATTTACGTCAATTATATTAGGCTAAATTAATTTCATTCATAAATTATTTTAGAATTTCAAGTCTACTGTGATGTTTATCTGTACTAAATATATATGTTATCATGGATTGTAAACATTTGAATATGTGTTTCAATAGAAAAGTGAACTTCGCACTGGACTCTTGTCTTCTGTATATTTCAACATGTACCTTTTATAGAAGAGTTACAGTGGCGTCACGTGCAGGAATATATTTTCTGGCTGCACAATTGATTTATATATAGGATATATATATACATAGAATTATTTGTTTATGAGAAAGGACATAACTTCAGCCGGTTTTCGAAAATGTCAGTTTTAGGCAAACCTCCTAAGGATCTGTCAGTATCAGGTTCCCCAGATGAGTTTCAGCGTTGGATAGACAATTTTAAGAACTACCTCAGTGTAGTAGAAATAAGTTGCAAGTTGGATTCTTCACAGAAACACGCGTTGCTTCTTAATTGCATCGGGGAAGATGCCGTTAGAGTAATCGCGGGGTTAACATATGATGTTAGCACAGATCCATATGGAAAGCTTATAGATGCGTTGAACTCATATTTTGTTCCCAAGTGCAATCTTACTTACGAGAGGTATCGTTTTAGGAAGCTTGAGCAAGGTACCGGTCCGGTCACGTCGTTCGTGAATGAGTTGCATATTGTCGCGAAAAAATGCGATTTTGAAAACAAGACAATTGATACTGTAGTTAACCAAAATATAAGGGACCAGTTGATACTAGGAATCAATTCGGATGAACTTCGTCGGAGACTTTTGTCGATTAACAACCTGACATTGGACCAGGCAGTTACACATGCAATCACGTTTGAAAGTACCAGTGACAAGATAGAGGAAATGAAATCTAGAGATAAGCCAACTGAGCATGCGCCGAGAAATTCTGGAATTCTTGCTGTCAGATCCCGCAGTAATTCACCACAGAATAGGTTGTCCAGTGACTTTAGGCGAAGTGTTAGATTTAGTTCGCCACGCCGAAGTGAACAAGACCAGAGAATCATCTGTAATTACTGCCGGCGACCCGGTCACATTAAGAGGAACTGCTTTAAGTTGTTGCGCATGCAACAGCCAAAGAGAGATTCCAGTCCAGGGACTAGTCGTATTGCCTCTCTTTTTATTATTTCGGATTTGGATGACATTGAGAGAGGAGAGCTGAAGGAAGTTGGGTGCCAATTTTATGATATATCTGTTCGGGGCATAGTGGACACAGGTGCCACGATATCTTTATTGTCACAAGAGTTTGTAAATCAGGCAGGACTTCAGAAGGGAGTTCGAAAGGCTAGACATCAGGCTCTTCTGCCTGACGGCAGAATTTTGAAGTTAGATAAGGCCATTAGCGGCCCTCTGAAAATAGGCGGAAATTGTAATGAAATCTTGTTTTATGTTGTACCTTCGTCAGTAGGCCTACCTTGTGACTGTTTGATAGGAATGAATTTACTTGGAAGGTTCAGATCAATCCAGCTAAATGAAGAAGGACCTGATTTGATTCTGACTTTGTTGCCAAAAACCTTGTCTGAATTTCCAGATGTTTTTGATAAGCCACTTGGCAGAGCTTGTTATACAAAAGAGCCGTCTCCAGTCATTGAGGTCAGTCCAGAATCGCTCCCACATCAGTGCAAAGTAAGGTCCATGAGCCCTCGGAACTATCAAATATGCAAGGAACAGGTGAAACAGGTATTGGAAGCCGGTATCATCGAAGCATCTAGGTCCCCTTGGAGGCATGCTCCGGTTATTGTCCCTAAGCGCTCAGGTGGCTATCGAATGGCTATTGATTATAGGCCGGTGAATAGCCTGACTAAAGGTGATGCTTACCCGATTCCAAATGTACAGGAACTTTTGCAGCGTTTAGAAGGTTGCTGTGTGTTCTCTACACTTGACTTTTCACAGTTCTATTACCAACTGCCGCTACACCCATCAGATAAGGAGAAAACCGCATTTTATGCGGTCGGCAATTTATACCAGTTTCGGAGACTACCGTTTGGGCTCAAAAATGCCGTAAGTTACTGCACGCGTGTAATGCATGAACTCTTCCACGATATAACAGGCGTGTCAGTATATGTTGATGATATCCTCATTCACGCCAAGAATAAAGCAGATCACGATAAGGCATTATCCGACGTTTTACGAAGAATTCAAGATAGCAATTTAAGCTTGAACATGCAGAAATGCTCTTTCCATAAAAGCAGTGTATCATACCTAGGCCATAAGATCAGTGACGGGAAAATTACCCCCGATCCAGAGAGGAAGACAACCATAAGGCAGTTCCCAACGCCGAAAACTCCGAAAGAGTTACAGCGTTTCCTGGGAATGTGCAATTATTTCCGAAGTTACGTCCGAGACTTTGCCTCAATTTCTAAAGATTTGCACGATTTGGCATCAGGAAAAGAAATCACATGGACAGATGCGACGTTACTAGCATTTAATAAGCTCAAAGATCAATTGTCTGATGGCGTTTTGGTCCTCCCGAGGTCTGAAGAGGAATTAGTGTTGAGCACAGATGCATCAAATGATTGTGTAGGGGCTTGCCTCATGACCAAAGCTGGACAGCCAGTTTCATTCGCATCGAAGAAGCTCACCGAGACAGAGACACGTTGGAGTACTATCGATAAGGAGACGTTCGCAATTGTATGGGCCATGCAGAGGCTGAGATCTTTCTTAGTTGGGAAAAGATTCACGGTGTTAACAGATCACCAACCCTTGAAATACCTTTTACAAGCAGATAGCGTCAGTTCCAAAGTTCATAGATGGAGAGTGTTGGTTTCTGAGTTTGACTATGATGTTAAATACATTCCAGGGAAAGAAAATGTTGTAGCGGATGCGTTATCACGAGTTTATTCGATTGCCGAGGTAGATGAAGATGGAGAAGTTGCGGTTGAGGTTGATGTTATCAGAAGGGCCCAGAAAGATGACCCAGAATTCAAGATTCTTTTCAAAGCAATTGATAGAAATGACAGTCGCCAACCAAATGGAGTGTCCCAGCAGCTTTGGTGTTGTAAGAATGATTTATCAATCAAGAATGGAATTATCTACGTGAAAGACAAACTCCTAATTCCTCCCCGGAAACGAACTCAACTCTTGACAGCACTGCATTATGGACACCAGGGGATAGAGAACATGATACAGAAGGCGACGAGCACATATTTTTGGCCAAACCTCCGGCAAGACGTGCGACACTTTGTCCAACATTGTAGAATATGTTCAATGATTAAACCTAAGTTCGTGAACGCGCAGCTGAAGCCATACCTTTTAGATGCCCCTCTTCAAATGATTGCAACAGATTAGATTGGACCGCTTCCATCGGATGGAGGTTATCAATATATTTTGGTAATCATGGACGCTTTCTCTAGGTTTCCTGAGGCCTACCCAGTGAGGGATATGTCTGCACGAACGCTTATTGATAAATTTCGGGATTTCTTTTCACGGTATGGGTTTCCTGACGCTATCCTGTCTGATAATGGCACACAATACAGAAGCAAGGAATTTTTGAACTATTTACGCAATTTCGGAGTTAAGAAATTATTTACGAATACTTACAGGCCTAGCTCAAACGGTTTATGCGAAAGGTTTAACGGGACGCTACAGAAGAAGCTTAAATGTTTGTTACTCGAACAAAGATTGGAAAGCAGTAGCTGGAGACATGTGTTGCCGACCGCCTTAATGGCAATAAGAAATGACATACATGCAACAACAGGGTACACACCTAGCGAGCTTTTTTTAGCCTTTAGAGTCAAGGACCTCTCACTCCCACCCCTTAGCGACCGATACCTTTCTCCGCAGCCCTTCGGTTCTGCCGCGCAGAACATTGCTAAGCGTAGGCATAGAGCAGATGCACATAGACGTTATGAAAATAGGCAATTCCCTCCCGGCTCAGAAGTACTTGTCAAATCTCCAGTAGTCAAGAAACTTGAGGCACCAGGAACTACGGCTGAAGTTGTTAGTCAAGTTGATAGACATACAGTCATGGTTAAGGAAGGGGTAGGATTAAGAATGAATCGACTGCTAGGTTATCACCTTTGCCCGTCAAGAATCGTATGATGTCCGAAACTAAAACGGAGGAGGCGGAAGAACGGATCATACTCGATAGTGAACGACTATCGCCGACCGTCGAAAGGAGATGGGATCGAGTGAACGAGGAAGGTGCAAGAAGTGAAGACCGACCACAGACAGGAAGGACTGGTGAAACGCGAAATCAGGAGAGAAGAAATCCAAGACCACAGAGGAGCCGCAGGGCGCCGTCGCGCTTCCGAGACTTTGAGATGACCTCGAGTGACATTAATGTCGACAGTGATAGTGAGTCTCATTAATCGAGTGACATCGCTGTGTATAGTGATGGTGTGATTCTCACTAAGTGATTGATTTATGAGTGTTCGCCTTTTCAGCCTCTTTGCTGTCTTCTCCATTAGTGATTGGACTCTTTTCGAAAGAAAGGGCGAGTTGTGATGTTTATCTGTACTAAATATATATGTTATCATGGATTGTAAACATTTGAATATGTGTTTCAATAGAAAAGTGAACTTCGCACTGGACTCTTGTCTTCTGTATATTTCAACATGTACCTTTTATAGAAGAGTCACATCTACATTTCTGATCTTTTTTAAAATAATTTTCATCTTCCCCACAATTAAAAATTAAGTCATCATCATGCAACATTACTAATCGTAAACACATTTGTTCTGCATAAAAAGTTGAAAGGGTTTATAAATATGAGGCTTGTCAGAAGCAAACGTTTCCAACTGCCATTCATGATAGTGTTCTCATTATACTCTAGAAACAACGATCTCGATAGATCGTAAATTCATAGAAGTATTTTGAAAATATGTCCCGATGACACAGACGAGAAAGTTATGTGCGAATGATCAGAAATTGCTCGATAAAGTCAATTAGACGGACAAGCAAGTTGCCGTCAGTTAACACAATTCACTTGAGTAAGTTATCGTTCAATGGATAATAACATTGAAGACGTGTAGTACACGTTTCCGTCATCTATGTCTTCCTCCACAAAAAGCAATCGTCTCTAGCGCCAATGTCAAAAGACGTGTAGTACCGTCTTAAGGCAGGAAAGGGTTAAAAAACCCATCTTGGAACATAAGAACTCCAACGCAAGAGAGTAGGTAAGTATGGAGAAGTATGGAGTAGAGTTACTTGATTTGAACGAGATTAGATGGAGTGGAGAAGATAAAATGAAACTTGGCAGTGGGAGGTTTTTACTTTATTCAGGACTGACTCGGCATGATACACTCAAGCGCGAGGGGGTTGGTCTACTGATGACCGCCAATGCAGCTAAGGCCTTGTCCGAGTGGAATCCCATTTCTAGACGATTTAATCATGTTCGTCTTAAGTCAGTGCATAGCAATGTCAATGTAATACCATGTTATGCACTAACAAATGAAGCCAATAATGATGTGAAGGATGATTTTTACGAGAGTGTACAACGTACTATGAACAATATTCCGAAGAATGATATTAAGATATGTTTAGGCGATATAAATGCGAAAGTTGGCTGCATCAACTTAGGGTGTGAGCGAGTTTTTGGAAAACATGATTTACCCGGAAGTAATGATAATGGCGAAGGACTGGTGAGTTTCTGCGCCGCAAATGACGGGGTTATTGATGTTACTTTTGTTGAACATGAAGACTTTCACAAGTACACCTGGACATTTCCTGACGGCAAGATACGCAACCAAATTGACCATATTGTAATATCTGGCAGCAGAAGAGGATCCTTATTGGATGTTGGAACATACAGAGGGGCACTTGGTCACAGGAGAGACCAAATCGAGTCGAATCGAGATGGCGAGATCACTTCGAAGAACTTATGAATAGGCCTCCGGTGCCAGCAGAAGAGCGACTACACATTCCGGTGGCGGCAGTGGACCTACAAATACGAGAAGGAGACATCAATCAGGAGGAGGTTGTTAGGGCACTTGCGAAAATGAAGTAGTGGAAAGCACCAGGACATCATGGAATAACAGCAGAGATGCTGAAAGCGGACGGCCTGATAGCTCCCAGTGTCCTAACTAAGCTTTTCAGTCACATGTGGAAAGCCGAACGAATCCTGAGAGAATGGTTGGTGGGGATCGTAATTAAGCTGGCAAAGAAAGGTGATCTAAAGGAATGTACAAACTGGCCATCACACATTGTTGAAATCTCTGTATAAAGTACTTTGTCTCGTAATTTTCAGAAGATTACATCAAGCCGTGGACGAGACACTTCGAGACGAACAAGGTGGTTTCAGACCGGGTAGAGATTGCTATGATCAGATTCATGTATTAGGACATGCGCTAAAGCAGTGCGTGGAACACAGGACACCTCTAATTATGCTGTTTGTGGACTTTGAAAAGGCATTTGATAGTGTGTACAGAGAAGTATTGTGGAACATCCTGCGATCGAATGGTATACCTGACAAATATGTGCGAATTATCCGAAATCTGCATGAAGGGACTGTCTGTGAAGTCAACGTTGATGCAAACCTCTCTGATAAGTTCCAAGTTAACTCAGTGGTGATACAAGGAAGTGTATTGTCTCCTATGCTGTTTGCCATTGTGATTGACTTTTTGATGAAGAATGCAATCGAGATGCATGCAGACGGTTTACAACGGACAGAGGCTAAACATTTGGCTGACCTAGAGTATGATGACGATGTTGCACTTCTGACTCAGAAAGTAGAGGAAATGCAAACCATAATTGACAAGTTAGCAAGTGTTTGAAAGAGCATTTAAACTGAAGATCAATCTCAGGATGACGGCAGTGATGCGAACTGAAGAAGTATGCACTGGACATGTGAGTTTGAATGGAGTACATGTCAAGTAGTGCGACGCATTAAAATATCTTGGTTTTGTTGTTCACAAAAATGGATTTCTTGAAGAAGAATTATCGGCCCTTCTCATGAAAACAAACCAAGTTACGGGCATGTTAGGAGAAGTGTTGAGTATGATGATCCATACAAAATTATCATTGTACAAGACATTTGTGAGATCTGTACTAATATATGGCTATGAAAGTTGGTACAACAATGAGACCATTTCCCGACATTTCACTGTGTTCGAGAATAAAGCCTTAGGACGGATCCTGCGAGTGAAATGCCAGGGCGAAGTAACAAATGTTAATATCCGTGAAACAGCGAAAGTGCCATGGTTGGATGAAGTGCTGATGAACTGAAAATGGCGATGGCTTGGACACACCTTAAGACGAAAGTCACACAGCATAGTAAGGACAACATATAAATGGAAACCAAATAGGTCAAGGAGAAGAGGTCGACATAAGCCCACTTGGCTGCGGACGATGGAGAAGGAAGCTGCAGAATATTGGGAGAACGTCGATTGACGAGCTCAGGACAGAAGCGCATGGAGAAATTTCACCAAGGCCCTTTGCGTCAGTCGGCGTAGGAGGCGGTAACAGGTATCAAGCATTGGTAAATGATGAATCTATTGTCGAAAGTGTCTAAGTTAAAGAATCATTTCCAGGCACTGATCATCTCTCTGTTAATTGTAGACTTCACTTCTTAATCTCAGATTACCAGGCAGAGTGTGATGTATATAAGCGTACATCATAACTTACATCATATTGAGGACTGGATTATGAAAAATGATATGATACTCAACAAACAAAAATCTCGGCAAATGGTAATCCAGCGCAGTCGAAGATTTTCTTGTCCAGTTTACGACAACATCAAAGTCGTCGACAGCTTGAGCATTCTTGGAGTGACATGGACAAATAAGTTAAAGTGTGATGTTCACTTTTCAAACACCGTGAGAGCTGCAAACCGCCGACTATTTATACTGCATAAGAGATTGCTGAAGGCGGGAGGACCATAATGAATCAATGATGTGAAAAAAATCAGTTTTCTCTCCCGAGTAATTTAATGCCACTAAATAATTACAAATAAAAAATATGTACACAGCCGACGTTTCGGGTCCAGACCCTTTCTCAAGGCAAGGCAGCAATAAAGTGACACTGTCTAAACTGGGTCGTTAGATACGCAGTATAGCTCCGGTTGTCTCATGACGTCTGTTCATTTTAGGATGGCACTTATTGTGCCTTATCGATCCTAAAATATTATAAGTGCCATCCTAAAATGAACAGACGTCATGAGACAACCGGAGCCATACTGTGTATCTAACGACCCAGTTTAGACAGTGTCATTTTATTGCTGCCTTGCCTTGAGAAAGGGTCTGGACCCGAAACGTCGGCTGTGTACATATTTTTTATTCGTAATTATTTAGTGGCATTAAATTACTCGGGAATGAAACTGATTTTTTCGCATCATTATTTATACTGCGAGAACTAAAGCCGTTCGTAGATCATCCTAAGCTAATATGGGTTTTCCGATGCCTGATTGAATCCCCTTCATTATACTGTACTCCCTCCGGTTTTCGGAAACCTGCAATGTTCAGTCAGTGCTAAAATCAATCTAACTTTTAAACGGTCACATCGCATCATCTGTGATGAATCATGTTCTTGCCGCACATTTTCCGAATTTAAAGATCGCCGTAATCCTGATTTATAACTTTTTGTGCAAATGCATGTCAGATAATCACCCGTTGCATCATCATTTATCACCTCTTCGCTTACCTTAAACAAATCATTTTCTCTTGCCATATTGCTTAACTTCACGTCGCTTGAATTCATTCATACCTATGTCATGTGCCTTGCACAACTCAAGATCTCGTAGATACTTAAAGTGAACTTTTCATCATCATATACTCAGTGACAAAAAGAATGAAACAAGTCCTGATATGAATACTTATGACTTAAACTTGGTTGTACTGTACGTTTGTTTGTTGTTTGTAAAAGGAGAACTCGAATGCTTTACTCAAAAACATTTAATTTGATACTCATGATTTTATCAACTTAAGTTAGAAACGGGTGTGACCACCGCGAGCATCCAAACAGGCATCGATGCGTGAGGGCATGGATGAGCACAGTCGCTGGATGAATGCCAGGTCTAAGAGGTTCCACTGCTCGATCAGTCTGTCGGCCAACATCTTCAAAGACACTGGTGGGTGGTTGTATCTCTCCCTCACTCTGCGACCAAGTTCATCCCAGCAGTGCTCGATGGGGGAGAGGTCGGGAGAACGTGAGGGCCATTCCAAGGTTGGGATTCCACTGCTTGCTATCCTGTTAGAGACCACTGAAGCGCGATGGGGCCTTGCGTTGTCATCCTGAAAAATCAATTGATTCGATGTCACTGCTGGAACCACGACCGGTGTCACGATCTCGTCGGCATATCGCTGTCCTGTCAATGTTCCTTTCACTACGATTGCTGGTGTTTTTCCATTGTGCCAGATACCGGCCCAAACCATGACACTACCGCCGCCGTACCGGTCGTGTTCTTTGACGCAACATGGAGCAAATCGTTCACTTGGCAAGCGATGAACACGGATCCGACCATCGTTGAAATCGATAGTAAACCTCGATTCATCAGTCCAGAGCACACGTTCCCACTGACTGTCACTCCACGACTGATGACCTTGACACCACGTCACTCGTCTCCTTCGATGTTCCAGGCTCAGCGGAATTCTCACAGCGGGTCGTCGAGACTGTATACCAGCTTCTCGCAATCTTTGATATGCAGTTTCGAACGCTACAGGCAACGTTCCCAGCAACCTTCCAGTACACAATTAGCTTCGGGACGGACACAAATCTGTTTCTTTTAGCAGCTAAAACTAAGCGTGCATCTGTCCGCTTGGATGATACCCTTGGTCTTCCTGATCCGTTCTTCTTTTCCACATTTCCTTCTGCTTTCCAACGACACTACCACCTCCATACAACGACCCTTGACATTTTCAATTCTTTCGCAACAGTTGTAGAACTTTGCCCACAACGCATCATCCCAATTGCCATTCCTCTCGTGAAGTTATCGTACGCCATTTCATAAGTCAAATTTGGTCAGCAGTAGGTGGTGATTCTGTTCAACTTCTATCTGTTACTGTGATCAATATCAAATTTTGAAATTTGATGGTCCTATATCATTTCCCTTATCATATGGAGTTCAATGGTGATACACAGAAAGCGAGATATCATCTCAAACCATAGAAAAAAATGAAACAAATTTCCATTCAAGTCAATGATAGTTGGTTTCATTATTTATGTCAGTGAGTATAT